>JAVJIF010008311.1:0-149630 GCA_038442645.1 Agave tequilana | reverse complement strand
CAAGTGTTCCACCTTCTATTTTGAGGAGTTGTAGGGTGCGGCCTCGTCAAACTTGCGGGTTCGTGTTGTGTTGTTCTTGCGGTAACAAGTGAGAGACTTGCGGGTCCAAGAGTTCTTGAGAGAGCTCATTGTAGGTGTTGAAAATACACCTAGAAAGGGGGTGAATAGGTGTATTAGCTAATCTAATGACAAATGACGCAGAATTAAAAACTAATTACAATACACTAAGTGTAACCAAAGAGTATAACTGAATTCCCAGTGAAGGGATCTGGACTATCTCCTCGAGATTCCTCTTAATAAGAGTTGAGGTGCTATATGAAGCTCTCTTGGTTCAACACAAGTATGGGCACACAAATAATACCAAGCATACAAGTGATATGAACAATATAAAGCAATGCAAGATATAAGAGAGATAGAGTTTAGAGATAGTGGATCAAACGCAAACACCGATATATGTTTCAAGGTTCGAGCCACTACTCTACATCTCCGCCTTCACACAGAAAGATTTCCACTATGTCCACACAGGATCTCTCATACAGGGAACCTCCATTGAGGAATTTACAATAACAACTTAGGAGTACACAACTCCTCTCTCTACCACAACCACCTCTACTCAAGAGGCAAGGTACAAAGTCAAAACAACAATCACCTTTACACAAGAGGGATAAGGGCTCAAAGCCAAACCACACACAATCATCTCTACACAAGAGGGATAGCCACAAACCCAAAACACAACCACCTCTACTGTAACACCCCGCTCCAGAATACGTACTTAGTTGCGTATTCAGATTTCTCGATCGTATTTTTTTGATTTCCTTCCTGTATTTGCTTAGTATTATGAATTGGTTACATGATCGTTTTGTCTTGGATTTGGATTCATGGACTCGGAGTCAACCCTAGTTTGAACCGAGGGCCCGATCCTAAAATGTTGATCGGTTTAGTCTTTCTGGTTTTCCGATTCGATCGATTTCAGTTTAAATATCATTTCCAATATTCTAGATTTTTCATGATTTTCTGGAATTTTCCTGGATTAAGTTGAAAATCTTCAAAACCGGTGTCGGCCAGTTTCGCTGACCGATTCCCGGATTTTAATTTGCAAATAGGATTGGAATTACCACAAGTATATTTAGACATTATTTCTTAAAATCATATTTTCTATTTAAATACTTTTTCTGAGAATTTTCAGAATTTATCAAAACCCGGCCAATCCGGTGTATACCGAGATTGACGGTTGACTTTATGATTTTTATCTTGAAAAGGAGATTGAATTTCAAGAAACGGCTTTCGCCAAAAATCATTTTATAATATTTATGATTTTTGAGAATTTTTGGAGAGCTTTACAAAATACTTTATTTTTCGGACTTTTCTGGAGTTTCCGGTGTTTTCCCAAATACCGGAATAGCCTCCAGATATTTTTCCATTTTTCTCTCTCCTCGCTAAACGCGAGATTCACCTGCCTTGATTCTGCATTAAATGCGGAGATCCTCTCCACACCTCCCCATGCTGCATTTATTGCACTGCTCATCAATTCCAATCAAGTCATTATGATTTTCTCTCTCCTCTATTAAACGCAGCTTTTGGCTTATTCCCTAAACGCGGCTTTAATTCCCGCGTTTAGCCCATTTAGCCTAAACGCAGAATGTGTGCTGCGTTTGAGAGAGGGAAACGCAAGTTCCCCTCATTTGTTTCTTTTGTCTTATATGATGTGCACATTATTACATTCATTCTTTTACCTTTTTCTCTCTCTTCATTTAATTCTTCTCTTCCAAAATGTCATTCCCTAGACCCCCCATTCCCCTCTCATCATCATAGCCGGCCAAGGGAGAGAGTTACCTAACCCCACAATTTTGCAAAACCCCCTCTCCTTTATTTATTTGCATCACCTTCTCAATCCAAATCCTATAATACCCCTTCTCCTTCTCTCTCTCTTCATTTTTACTTCTCTTTCTTCTTCTTTGCTTCCTGCAGCCTCCAACAGAGAAGCCACCAAGAGAGCCTCCTCCTCTTGCTTCCTTGTCCACCATCTCCACCTCCATATACACCACTTTAACCACCACCAAGTATACCACCTTCAACCTCTCTCCATCACTTTGTGAGACCGGCCTCTCCTTTGGATTGAGGCCGCGTTTCTTCTCCGGCGGCAAGACTTAGGGCCGGTACCCTCCTTTGGATTGGGGCCGAACTTCCCTTCGTTGGACGCAGCAAGGATCATTGTTAGGCGAGTAATCTCGCTTTGACTTCGTATTCCATTGGTTGTGCGAGTGTTTTTCCTCGCCAAGGACTTGGATAACTTGTATTTTTAATCAACAAGACCACAACACTCAAAAGCTAATTCTGCTCTCTGTTGCACTTGATTAGTCGACTTGACCCAATTGCTAGTCGACTAACTCCTTTGAAACGCAGCCTCATCTCTGAAACGCGGCCTTCTTTAGTCGACTACTCCCTTGCGTCCAGTCGACTAACCCTTTACTGAGACGCGCACTCTGAGACGCGGACTTCATAAGTCGACTAACTATTATCCCCAGTCGACTAACGCAGCTCCCTGAAACGCGGCTCTTGAGACGCAGCCTTGATCAGTCGACTAACCCAAATGCCCTAGTCGACTAACTTTCCTTCCTGAAACGCAGCCTTCTCAAACGCAGACTTGACTAGTCGACTTGACCTCCTCTATAGTCGACTACCCCTTCTCTAGTCGACTACTTGACTTCCCTAGTCGACTAATCGTGGCTGACTTCTATGTTTAAGCACTTTATTAACAATAGACCCTTCCCATAGATTTTGTATTGATCATGTACCATTTAACCTTGTTATGTTATCACCTGATTCCTGACATTCTATTACTTGACACTAACTCATGTTGTACCACCTGTTCCTGTCAAGTCCTGAATGGAACTAAGTGCCACATGGAACAAAGTGCCACATCACACACGTGGTGGGGGCCACCTCTTGAATCTGTAGGACCATCTCCAGCCAGTACCTGATCTCTTGTTATGTATTCCTGTCATGTCCTGTTCCTGTTATTTCCGTAAATTTATACTATAATTAGACAACTTGCACCCGTTTGGGGGAAACTGATGGGCCCTGATTAATCATGTTCATGGTGGCACTATCGAGTCACGCGTGGCCACATATTTGGGGATCTCCTGGCGGCCACCAGGGATTCCGTGGGGTGTGCTGGCACCCCTACTCCTGATTATTCATGCCGAGTATGCACACGCCCTAGACCTATTTCTATGGGATCTGCGATACTCTTTTCCTGTTCGGGCGTCCATAAGTCCCGGTACCTAGCGGTACGTTCCGGCTCAGCACCGGATACTCCTGAACCGTTGTCCCGGGCATGTACGGGTCCCATCCAGAACATGATTCATTGAACTACATCAGTTTCCAAACAACTTGCTCTATAAGTTGTAAGCAGAAGTATGTGTAATGGGACGCATACTAAAACCTACAACTTAGACGGCCTAAGTATAATAATATATTAATATGTAATGCTGTTGTTTTGATTTGTAACTCGAGCTGTACAAGTTCAGGTTACGGTAACATGAGGTAAAGGTATATAGATGAGGGTTTCCTTGTTTGGATTATTCCTTCGAGGTACTAATCTCATGGAGCCATGACCTAAACCTGTACAATTAGATTTACTCGTAATCGGTTTTTATTCTGTTTTATCGGTTTTATATTAGCCTAGGAGATAACTAGTATTGCCCTATCTACTTTACTGCTTATCTTGTTATACCATGAATGTCACCTTCTATGCTTCTCTTGTTCTAGCATGCTTATGTCTACAAAATGGTTTTCATGCTTATAATCCAGATTTACTGATACACATGTGCTTACCCATACTCGCCATTTGGCTTTTGTATTACTACTCGCCTGGGGAGTTTCATCTGACTCCCCTGGATTCTCATGTCCAGGTCTTGGAGTTTGAAGCCGGAGGATTCTCTTGCTGAAGCTGACTAAGCTCACTTCTGCGGAGCGGTCAGATCGGCTGTAGCTCCAGTCCCATCCTTGCTTTCCCTGTTGGCTCGCGACTCCTCCAGTTGTCTCGTGAGCACCCTTTGTACTGTTCATATGTGTATATTTTTGTACTCTCGCATTTGCGCCTATCAGGTGATGTAATATTTATGTATATTGGATCACCTCTGGTGATAACTTTGTAATTGTACTCATGTGTTGGAATGTATAATGCACCACTTGCTTTCGTACTCTGATTCTTGCCTGTACTGATGCTTAGCGTATATACGTGAGGGTATTTCTGACCTACGTATATGCGTTGCAGTAACGTCTCCGTACCCGCAGGATCGGGGCGTTACATCTACACTGGGGGATATGCATAAACCCAAAGCAAAGAAGGGATTACAACTTAGTGATCTCAAAGACCACAAACAACTCTTGGTGATCTCAATAGACTACAAACTGTAATTCCCACAAAACAAAATCCTATAGATAGGATAGAGATGATAGCTCAAGTGTGAGAAAAACAAGGTGTTTAGAAAATAAATCACAAAGAAAAATACTTGGGGAAAACACTAGAATGAAATAGAAATGAAGATAAATACCAATTTCCCAAATACTCTATTTTTTTCTTGATTTTTCCAACCCTTGAAAACCAAATAAAAGATGAAACTTTAAAGCACAAAAACTCTTTTAAACTTGCTCTAAACCACTGAGAAAGATAAAAAAAATTAGCTTTCAAAAACTTGTTGAAATCAGCCCAAGAGATGGCTAATTTATAGTCTCTCTCAAAAACTAACCGTTGGTAGCCTGAAAGGGCAGAATTGCCCTTCCGGTCAACCGGCCAGTCAACCGGCGCAACGATCATATTTCTGACCATTGTGCCTCCGGTCGACCGCCCGGTCGACCGGGCCAGCCTGTCGGTCGACCACCCGATCGATCGGTAGTACCCGAGAGTAGGTACTTTTCAGTAGGTCGACCGGCCTACTGGCTGGTCCTGTGCACGTCTCTCGTGCACATCGGTCAACCGGTCCGGTCGACCGACCACTGGTCCCGGTCGACCGTCTGGTGGACCGCTAGTGTGGTCTGGCTGGGTTTTCAGAACTAAAAACATGGGTATTTTAACACCAATTAATCCCATAAATTCTCATAAATTTCACAAAAATAAGTTCTTGTAAGATCTTTGAATAACAAATATGTGTGATGAAAAATCAACACATATTACAAACTATTTGAACTATTTTTTTGATATTGAAATTAGGCTTTAAACCGAAAACCGTATTTTCTGAAAACCAAACTTTGAAAATGGAAATCCAATTTTTCCCAAACTTATATAAATACAAAAACATGATATTTAAAAACATTTGAAGCATATTGTGTATGGATAGAATCCAATACACATGAACATGATATATATATTTTTGACATGAAATCCAAAAATAGATTTTATTAATTACAAAATTCTAAACACATGATATAGACCATCAAAATAAGATTTTCTTAAATATATGAAGCATATATGTTATAGATGAAATCTAATATACATTAAACCATGTAAACTTGTTTTGATTCTATCTATTCATGAAAATCATATATTTGTATAGTTGAAGTCCAAAACCGGTTAAACTGAAAACCAAACATATTGAACTTGTGTGCATGTGTGAACTTAAGCATATCAATACTATCTATCTTTACACAAGATCTAAACAAACCGAAGTCTTCTTGTCGATCCTCATCTTCAAGATGACCTGATCAAACACGATCCAAAGAGCTTGACACCAACCACGTGTTAGATGCGATCTTGACACGTGAGCTCTTAAATCTACATGAGTTAGCTCCAAAACTCCTTTGTTGAAGCTAAAAACCTACTAATATCTTTATCAATAACTGAAACTATGTAAACACAAGATTATTAGTAAACTAACCTTCATAAGTTAGTCATCATCAAAACTAAGGTGAAAGGCCTCTGGGCTAACAGTGTTGTGGCACCGAGTGATCTTGTGGGATAAATTCTAGTGAAAATCCTTCATAGTGTTGAAGGTGAGGACATAGAGCAAGTGTGCTCGACCTCGAAACAATTCTCCCATGTTTGTGATTGCTCGTCTCTCTTTCTCACTTGTGTTTACATATCTTGCATGCTTTTATTATTCATCTATATATGTTAGATATATCTTGTGCTTAATTAATATACGTGCTTGGGTTTTTTTGTGTACTTACATTTGTATTCAACCAAGAGAGCCATAGTGGCACCTCAACTCTTAATTTAGAGAAATCTTGAGAAAATAGTCCAGAGCCTTTCATCGAGAATTCGGCTACACTCTTGTGTTATACTTTGTGTGTTAGCTTAATAGTTTTTATTTGCATAAATAGTTTTGCAATTCCACATTAGTTTGCATTAGATTAGCTTGTCACCTATTCACCCCCCTTCTAGGTGACCTACACATCTCCCCTGCGGAGAAACAAACCTAATTCAGGACCTATAATGGTCCACCTCAAAGACAGCTTATGGGACTGAGCAACAGTCCTCGAGGAGCCAATACCGCCGCAACCCTCGCACTATTTGGAGCCCAAGGATGTTCAGCAGTGACCACCCTCTCAAGCCTGTGTAGAGACTTAAGCTCAACATCATCCAGAGTAGGGGCATCATTGCCTCGATCCTATCCACGAAGAGTAACTCAGTAGTAGAGGGATCCCCCAACATCTCCAGGGGCACGTCCACAACCTTCTCAGTAGCCTAGATGATGGGTGAAGTTCCTGTGTAACCTCCTAATCTTTGATGTACATATCATTAGCATCAGTATTCAAAACAACATATAAAGTTAAGTTGATCTTCCTGGTAGTCATATTGAGCTTATTTCAGTTTCAAATATTTTATATTTTTTCAGAATTTTCTGAAATTTTTCTGGATTATTTTGGAAACTCTCTGTAGTCGGTGTCAACCGATACTGATCATCGGCTCTACGATTTTTACTTCACAAACGGAGGAGAATTTTGGGAATCTGCTTTCATTGTGTATCCTAAAATTGTATTATCTACGTTCTAGTATTTTTGAGTATTTTTCTGAAGTTATCAAAACTCGCCCAGTATCGGGCGATACATTCCGAGATTTTTAACTTGCAAACTGGATAGAATTTCTTGAATCTGATTTCATATTATTTATCACTATAATATTCTTTATTTTACAAAATTTTTGAGAACCATTCAGAGTTAGTCAAAATTTCACGCAATAAAATAATATATTAAAATTCCTAATTTTCTATTTCTTTTCCCCTTCTTCTTTCTCCTACTTTCTCAAATATTCCCACCGCCTTACCTCCACCACCTTTCTCTTCTCCCTCTCTCTATTTATCTATTTCTTTCTCCCCTCTATCTCACTCTAACTCTCCCTCTCTCTAATTTTCACTAATTAACCCTCTCTCTACTCGTCTCTTTCTTTCTACCCTCTCTTCCCTCTCTCCTTCTTACTGTCTCTCTCTCTCCATCACTCTTTCTCTCTCTCTCTTTGTGTGTGTGTGTGTGCAGGCAACAGGCTAGGCCAACGCCGCCACCAGCCCAGCCTTGCGCCCACGCCACGCTGGCCGCGCAGCCCCTTCCTCCTCCCCCTACTCTTCTTCTACCTCTTCTCTTTTTTCATCTTCTCTTCTTGATCTTCTCTCTCTCTCTCTCCACTTTTTCTCTCTCTCTCTCTCTCTCTCGCCCCTCTGTGTGACCACCGCTGGCGGCTAGACCCGCCGGCAGCGGGTCTCGCTCGTCGCCGGCCAGCTGAGCTAGCCGGCCGGCCCGCAGAGGAGCACGGCAGCAGTTGCTGCTACCGCTGCTACTGTCTTCGTTGGGTTCGGGTTCACACCCGAACCCATTAGTCCTATTGGGTGGATTTTGAAACCCAATAACAACCTAATAACCCATCACTTAAGTTATGGGTATGCATTGTGGATCTAAATCCGGCCCGTTAGCCACCCAACCCGCATTAAAAACTAATAAAGGTAAATTTTCGTAAAACCCCCTGTTAAATAATACTTATTGCATTTTAATTCTTATTTATTACATATTTAACCCATTTCTATTACTTTTAGTGTTCGGGCGATATCTGGAGCATCCGGACTCCGAATTGGATGATCCTGGAACTGTTACGATCGTGGGAAAGAGAGCTACCTTCCCATAGCTAGTTTGTGAGTGTTTTATTTTATAAATTCTATTTTATTGTGTTTAATAAAATTTGTTGATTACTTTATTTAATAAATCTTGATTATAGGTAAAGCATTATAATATTGTTTAATAAAATGAAGTTATCGATAAATCACTGTAATTAGAATATACATGATTATTCATTAAACATAAGAGATAATATAATCATAATTTAGTTTAGTTCTTGATTTATTATAAATTGATGAAATGTCTAAATATCAAGATTAATAAGTTAATAATTTTAATAGATAAATTCACCAATAAAATGATAATTAAAAATAGATAATTATATATAATAATAATTTTGTGATATTCTATTGTAATCACTATTGTAATTATTATGATAAATAAGATATCTGACACTCGATTATGTGTTAACCACCGTTACCAACCCACTAACAACACTGAGACACTACTCTTGTATTTCTGGGATACTAATATTACACGTGGATATCTGTTTTACTAAACACTGTTATTGTATATTCTTGTGGATATATCACACATATCCTGTATCGAACCGATATTATTATTTTAATCATATCTTACCGTTACACAGATACTATTACACGTGACACCATTTAGTCTTCTTCATGTTCCACTGATACACGGATACACCAATTCACTGGATACCGTCATCATCCTTACATGGATGCTCTGTACACAATTATATCATGTTTATATATTACTGTTACATGTATTCACTGGTATACATGCATGTATTGTTTCTATATTCTTGTTATATGGATCACCGTTCATATTACATGTATTATTGTTGCATGTATATTCCTGTATTCCTGTTACACGATTGTTTCCCGTTACTGATATTGATAATCCCGTTACTGTTACATGAGCTGTTGATATGTGATGTGTGGAACTAAGTTCCACGTGGATCCAAGCCACGGGGGCCACCTCTAGAATCCCACATCTATTGTTTCCTATTTCCCGTTATCTTGCTTTATGCTATCATCAACAGAGCTCATGTCCTGTTATTATGTTACATGTACCATGCACTGTACTTGTTCTTGCTACGTTATGTACTGTACCGATCATAAAGATAACTTAGGAATGGGGAGACTTGATGATTAGTCTCTAATTTTACATAATTTTTATCACATCCGCATATTTATTTGGTATAAAATTCTGCTAATAAAGTTTTGCTTGCTTGATTCTAGGTCCAAGGTGTGCAATGAAGAAGAAGACCATAAATCACCATTTAATTGGTGATTAAAGGCCTATTAAGATAGCCATTGACCTAGGAGGTTGATTCTGTCAAAACCAGGGGCTGCAAACCAGAAACCGGGTACAGGAACTGACAGGAAACAAACTGGGCAGCACGCAGCTCGAAGTGCCACGCGCGCGGCCATCATATGGCCGCGTAAACGCGACCGCGTTTTAGGCCAGAGGTTGTCCCCCTGGCCCCCCTTCCCTGGTGGCTATAAATACCCCTTGGGTTCCAGAGTTGAAGATATGCAAAGTTTAGGGTAGTTCTCATTTTTCATTTTGTAGTTTAGGGTACTGTAGTGTAGTTTTTCTTCTTCCTCCTCTTTGTATTTTTCATTTCCTTTAGATCTTGTATTAGGGGAGAGAGTTATACATGAGTGGAATGCAAGAGTGCTTGTAATAGAAGGTGACAAGCTATGAAAAGTTCTCTCTTTACCTCTCTTTGTTTTCTCTCTACTTTCTTTTACATGCGTAGCTAACTTTTCTCTCATGGCAACTAACTACTAACCACCTACTAGTCTAACTTCTTATTTGATAATCCACATGAATCTAATAGCCTCTACTTGGCCTTGCTCTTGCAAGAGCCATTGATGGCTCATGATGATGGATATAACACTCTAACTTCCTAATCACTAACAAGCTAACATTACTTTACTCCATGCTTACTTTTAGTTTTGATGGTTTAAGTGTAGCTTGCACTTGTTTGTTGAGTTGGGTTGTGATGAGTTACATATGGGTTATGCTTTGAATTGCTTTTGAACCAAGGATTAGTGATGGCCAATGATACATGTGAGACAACTATCACTAAGAGGTTAGCTTGTTGGTGGAGTCATTAGTAGTTAGTAGCCATGAGTTTTCTTTCTTTTTTCACTTTAATTTAGAAATATCAAAAACCACAAAAACCATTCTTTTCTATGTTTCCCACTTCTTCCTATTTCACCGTACTTCTTCTTTCATTCTTTATTTTCTTTTCTTTTCATTGTTTCAAACATTGAAGAACTGTTAACATACACGTGAACATACCGTGTAAGCTTATACACCTCCCGTCCTTGTGGATTCGACTCGTTTTAGCCTCTATGCTATAACGAAAGTATCGAGGAAGCCAAAGCACACATAATTTAAATCTTGATTTCAAAACATACACTTTTTGTGCGCGGTTTTCCCCGATCAAATTTTGGCGCCGTTGCCGGGGATGGGAACGGTTTGATTTCACATTTTTGTTAACTTTTCTTCTTTGTTTTTTGGTGTGCAGGTTAAGTTTTAGCATTGCAAAGGTCCACACTTGCTCTTGTGTGGTTGGGGTAAATTCTTGTATATTTTTATATTCTGCTGCTAATTTTGTTTATATTACCTGTGCACTGTAAATAATTTTAAGAACTAAAATACGGAAAATTGGATGCTTTAAAACGGTTTAGACATTTGCATCTAGGCACGTGTCAATTTTCATTCCAATATACTGTATTTTGTTCTTGTGTTGTTGTGATATTGATAGGAGGTGTACATATGGCATTGCATATAGCATAGGACAAACACTTCAGTGATTTACTCGCTTTTTTTGTGTTTATTCTTATCTATATTGCACGCTTGCACAAATCTAACTTAAGGGCAACACCCAATACAACATATGGTGGGAAAGTTATTACCCTCCCTTAGCCCAAAATCACCTCCCCACTCACACAACCCAAGCCTAAATAAAATTTGCTAGACGATGGCCCCTAGGGACATCTCAGACTCATTTAAGAGATTGACCTAAGGGAAAGTTGTTAGAAGTTGACTCTTGTCAAATCGGTGTCTAAGGTTTGGGATTGATAGGCGAAACCTCGAAGAACAGTGGTTTGGCATAATTAGGCCCGTTGTCCGGCACGGATACCTCCCACTGATCTTGCCCCTACCTGGCCGATTAACTCGTGGTCAGCTTCCAACAATATACCCCCCGTGGACAGTCTAACCAGTTAGGAGTCGTCTAGGTCTAAGTCAACCCTAGCATATGCTTGTTTTCTTTTTCCTTTTCTTTTTCTTTGTTTGTTTGTTTGCTTGTTTGTTGTTTTCTTTTTTGTATACTGTGAAATGGATTTTAACAGCAACAATTTTTTCAACCCGATATGAATTCATATTTCACTCCGACCTCATTTGACTCAGATAACTCAGACCCGGCTATGTACAACATGAACCAACTGTATATGCCGAGTTGGGATTATCCAACTCAATATGACCCATATCTCCAATCCTATAACCAATATTTTCAAAATAATTTCAACTCTTCACAGAGTCAATGGGGATTCACCTCCCCCGAGTTAAATTATCAACCACATTGTCCACCATTTCCATTCCCCGATTCTTCTTCATATCCTCCTTTTCCTGAGCCACCAATTGAAGAAAAATCATCATTGCAAAGGACTTTGGAAGAAGCGATAGAAGCCCAAAATAATTTGAAAACAATATGGTCTCATCATGTCCACAAAATTTCCAACATTCATATAGTTCTTTTCCAGAACCAATCAAAGAAAAATCATTGTGGGAAAAAACTATGAATTTGTGCAAGAGACCGAGCAAATAATTCAACATATGAATAAGTTCCCATGTCCATCAGATATTCATATGACTCAAGAATCTCGCCATTTTGGAAATCCAGCTTCAATTTCATCATACCAACTTGAACTTGACCAACATCTAATTCCTGATACTTTGGCAAGTTATCCATTTCCTGAAATTGAAGATGAATGTGAACCTGAGTTTCAAGTTAGCGATTCGAGTCCATTCCTTGAATCAATATCGACTCCTGTAGTGTTACCTGAAATAAGTGACGTTCTTGAGCCAGTTTTCATTCCCATCATTTCTGAATTTGACTCGCTCATTTCACCCATTCACATTCCTTCTGTGGACAAAAATCAAGATTTAATTTCATTACATCCATTTGAACTTGCCCAAAATCTTGGAAACCACCATTTGGCAAGTTATCCTTTTCCCGAAATTGAACTTGAGCTTGAAGGTGACGCTGAACCTCAAGGTTGTCATTCCATTTCACTTTTTGATTCAATAATGACTTCGGTATCCTTACCAGATTTTTTCTCTATTCCGGAGTCAATATTGAATCCTGTACCAGTACACCATGAAATGGAATCACCAATCTCTCATGATCACACTTCATTAATGGGGACAGTGTGTGAACATCAATTCTTTAGTTTAGACCCTATTTTTGAACCAATTTCGACTCTCATTGTTGACTCTCGACTCAATCTGAGTCAACTTCCCGAGTCAATATCGGTTTTTGTTCCTGTTCCATTTGAGTCCAAATCAATCATCTCTCAAAATTACACTTCATTGTTGGACAAGAATATTGACAAAAATGACTCAGTAATTATTTTTGAAAATTGAAAATAGATGGGAATAAATTTTTAAATAAGATCATTCAATCAATCATTCTTTTATAGGGTCATATTAGAGAGGTCACTGGTGGGTTCCTTCAAGATCCACATTATCCTGATTGGGTAGCAACGTTTGGCCAATCAGACCACCACGGAGCCCCCACCATGAGGTAATCTTCCTTCCCTCTCCATTTGTTTCATGTATATACATATTCACGATGCATTGAGGATAATGTTTGAGATAAGTGTGGGGGAGGGTTTACTAACATAGTTAGTTTTACATTTTCTTTCTTTTATACTTATTTTTAATTAAAAAAATTATAAAAAACTCTTTTCTTTTCTTTTTACAAAACTTATTGAATTAAGAGAAATAGTTTTGATCCATTTTTAAGAAAATTAAGATTATCTTAGGAATTAGGAAGACCTAAAATTATGAATTTTTTAACGAAGTCAAAATAATAGATCTTGTTTAAATTTAAGATAAGAAAGTAAGATTGAAAAGATAATTTGATCTTAAATTTTTTGCCTTAGATTTATGCACTTCACACTTACACAATTTTTGGGATTGAAACAAAGACTGAAAATGCCATAAAAATATATTTTAAAAAATGATAAAAATCACTTATTGAAGTTGGGTAATTATACCTCAAGAAGCATGATTATTCACACCTAAAACGGTGGACAAAAATAAAATAATCCCCTTAGTTTTGTGGCCTTATTTACTCGAGTCCTTAAGTCCAAGGGATGTTTTCTCATCTTGTGCCCTAAGACCATCTGGTTTGGGAGTCACCGGCTAAAGGCTCACTACCCGGGTAAATAAGAAAGCCTAAAAAACTAAGGGAAGAAAAAGAAATATATATATCTAATAATATAAACAAATGACATGAAAGTTTGAGTCAATATCCAAAAATCTTCACAGTCCACAAATACATATTTTTCTAAGAGTTTTAAGAAAGGTCAATAATCAATTCAATTTTAAATTCATACATTTAATTTATAACAAGATTTTTTACATTTTGACTTAGTTTAAGGAAGAACAATTTCTGGTTAACCTCAGACCTTGGATCACTTATATTTTCACAAAAATACTTCAACACTTTTCTCTATTTCAAAATGCGTTTTCAAAATACTAACATTTAATTTCTTTCTTTACGGATTTTGTGGGTGTAAGCTGTTGGCCCAATGGCCTTCCACTCTAGTTTTGATGATGATCAGCACTCATGTAGTTATGTTTACTAATATTCTTGTGTTTCTAAGTTTCAGATCATTAACAGGATATTAGGTTGGTGATTAGCTTCAACAGATGATTAGAAGCTATTCATGATGATTCCGGTGCCAAAGCTTAAAGATCATACCTTTGCACTTGGAGAATCACGGAGTTTGGACCGAGTCTACTTGAAGATGAAGATCGTCAAGAAGACTTAGGTATCTAGTTTAGAGTTTGTGTTTTAGATCCATATTTGTAAAGCTTAGTTTAGTTGATATGCTCAAGTGCACAAACACACACGTTTCATGATTTGGTTTTTTGTTTTCATGAATATAGATCAAAACAAGTTTACCTTATACCTATGTATATTAGATATGTTCTAGATATACATACATGCTTTAAACTTGCTAGACAAACTTATTTTGACTATCCTGTTCATGTTTTGGAAAATTCTAGTTTGATAAAATACAAGTTTTGTTTTGATAAAATTGGCAAGACACAAAAATGAATTGATATGATTGATATATGTCTTGAAATTTTTATCACAAGTTTGGTTATCAAAGTAAATGATAAAACAAGTTTTAGAAAAATATATTTTTAGAAAAATATATTTTTAGAAAAAAACAGTTTTTATTGTGATTAAAACTATTTTTTAGATTTACTGTGAATTTATGGGATTTTTATTGAGTGAAAAGACCTATTTTCAAATCCCGTATCTGTGCAGAACTGAGGACTGGCTGACAGGCCAAGTCGGTCGACCGACCGGTCGACCGCACCATAGGCCGGTCGACCGGGACGGTCGACCGACGTGCACAAGTCTGTGCACGTTTTGGAGTCTCTGGGACGGTCGACCGGGCCGGTCGACCGAGATGAGAGTTCTGCTCTCAGGATGTTTCGGTCGACCGGGCCGGTCGACCGCTATTGCCCAACGGTCACATTTTTGACCGTTGGCGGTCGACCGGACCGGTCGACCGGTGGCCTGTCAGGCTGCCACATCAGCCTAACGGCTAGTTTTGTATAGGGGCTATATAAACCCATCTCTTTGGGATTTTGGCTAAGTTTTTTCAAGAGAAAAATACTAGTTTACTGAAGTGTTTAAAAGAGTTTTCAAAAGAGTTTTAAGTGCAAAATCTTCTCATCTTTATTGTTTTAGGGTTTTTGGAAAATCAAAGAAAAATAGGTTTTTGGGATTTTGCTTAGATCTTCAATTCTATCATATTGCAAGTATTTTCCCAAAGATTTTTCTTTGTTTCTTGTTTCTAAAAACACTTGTTTTCCACACTTGAGCTATCTTCTATCCTAAACTATTAGGATCTTGTTTTTGTGAAAAAGATAAGAGAAAAAGAAAGAGAAGTGTTTGAGGTTGTTTGTTGTAAACCTCATTGTTGTAAACACCCTTATATTTGTGAATCCCTCTTCGGTAGAGGTGATCGGGTGATTGTGTTGTGGATCCCTCTTAGGTAGACGTGGAGTTTGGTTGTGAGCCTCTTCGGTAGAGGTGTGTGGATTGGTTGTTGTATTGGCTACGGGCCTAACCCCTCGGTTGTGAGGAGGTTGTTGTTGAGAGGAGTTTGGTACTCCTAGAGTTGTAAGAAATCCTCTTCGGTAGAGGTTCCCTCGGTGGGAGTTGAGATAGTGGAAATCCTACACGGTGGTGTAGGCGGGGATGTAGAGCAAGGTGCTCGAACCTCGAAACAAATCTTAGTGTTTGCGATTGCTCCCATTGTCTCTCTAACTCTCTCTCATTTACTTTGTGCAAAGCATCATACTTCATCTCATATCATACTTGCTTGTGTTGAGCATATTTCTTATTGCCTTGCATTAGTTCATATTGCTATATCCTTGATTGCTTGGCTTGATTGTGTGTGCACATTGCTTGAATTGCTTGTGTGTTTGTGCATCACCTATACTCATCCAACAAGAGCTTCACATAGCGCCTCAACCCATATCTAGGGGAATCAAGAGGAGTTAGTCCAGAGCCTCGCAAGGGGAATTCGGCTACACTTGTTGGATTGTATTAAGTGTGTTGCAAGATTTGCATTAGCTTCCGCATTTAGCGCACTTAGTTTGCATTTAGTTTATTAGATTAGCACTTACACCTATTCACCCCCCCTCTAGGTGTTTTTCAATTGGTATCAGAGCTAGTGCTCCTGATACTTAGGCTTAACATCCTAGGAGTGAGATCCATTTACTTGCTAATCTCATTTGCATTTGTTTGTTTGCACATTCATATATAGTTTACCCTGGACTTCATGACCCCTCCTAGCTTTGACCCTTCCAACATTGATGTTTGGAAGTATAGGATGTCCATGTACCTAAGACCCTAGGTTTGCATGTTTTCCTTGCCGCCACCAAGAGATGTTATCTTGGTGATTGTAATCATATAGGGGCCAATGCACAAGCCCTAGAGGCTATTAGAAGCACATTACCTAAAGATCATCTTATGTGTGTTTCTAATCTTGATTCCGCTTTTGCAGTGTGGAACAAGTAACAACAACCACCACACCTCCAAGCTTCAAGTCCAAATCCAGAAGAGGAATCTAGTGGAGAATCCGAGCCACAACAATGCTATATGGTCCAAGGGAATGACTCCCTTGAGGTACATTCGGAACCCCACTTAGATAGTGATGATGATGCTAGTTCTTCTAGTAATGATATTGTTGATCCCCATGCTCTAAATGAAGAACTTTCAATAGTATTGTGAAAAGTTAATTGAAAAATATAAGATTTTGAAAAAGAAAAGTCTAGAAATTGAAAAAGAAAATAATGTGTTTGCATGCTAGACTTGACAATGTTTTGCAAGAGAAGGTTGAGGTCTATAATGAAAGGGATTCATTGAGATCTCAATTGGAACTTGCACTTAAAGAAAATGAATTTTTAAAGTCTAAAAATGATTGCCATGCTATTTTAAAGAAAAATGAAAACTTGTCTTCTAGAGTTGATTTTGTTTTAAAAGAGAATGTTGTTTTGAAAAACAAAATCATTTCTATTTCCAATGATTTAAATGTTTGCTTAGAGAAAAATATTGTTTTGCAAAATAAGATTGATTCTCATGTTTGCCATGCTAGGGTAGTTTCACCTAAATCACCCATTGCATGTTCCACTTCTTCTATGCTCGAAAATGATATAAATTTGTTAAAGAAGAAAATGGATTGTTTGGGCTCCACTATGAGCCAATGTGCCATGAACCACTCACGATTGGAAACCTTGGTTCGAAGAAACAAGTTCCAACTTCTATGCATGCACACCCTCCACGGCATACACATGCTCCTCACGGACACCATCAACACATGTATGCTCATGTGTACTCATGTACACATTGTGGACGTAAGGGCCACCTTGCTAAATTTGTTATGATAGATTACATACTCCTAATTTAGCAAAGAATTTTGTTTGGGTTAGAGAAGGGACTAACCCCCATGGACCCACAAGATGTGGTACCAAAGACCACCCCTCCTATTGTTTTTGATGTAGGTGTGGGCTCTCACATGACGTGAGAGTGATGACACCTTGGAGTGGATGCGTTCCGGACTTAAAGGAATCTATTGGATGCATCACTTTCAAGGGAAGGTTTGGTGAGAGGACCACCATGTTTTTGGAGACAAGGAGAGTTTGCTTCTTCGGTTTGGTAACAATCCTTTACTCCCATTTATTGTTTACATGCTTTCCATTTCATTGCTTATAGCATGTTTTGATGTTTTATAGCATGTTTCATTGTCTATGGATTAGTATGTTCATTCCATGTTTATTAGATCCTTGACATACATGTATAGTATTTGAGACACACATGCTTATTTGATTCACATTTAGTGTTCTCACCGTTTGTTTAAGCTATAATGTACATCATGAATCTAATACATGTGAATTTACATAGTAATCATGTCTTTTTTTATCATGATGATTTGTATATTGTGTTTTGATGCTTCATGTTAAGGTTACTTGTTTAGATGTTAGTTTTCATTAAGACTAGAATTATACTTGTACATATAGTGGGCCACAAATAAATCTATATATGTATGAGCTTTGAACGCTTATTTGAACCCATTAGATGTGCTAGTATAGTCTAGTTTTGATGATTCATACATTTCAAACGTGTATTCCATTTTTGGATTTGTTTTATGATTGTGTATTTCACTTCATGTATATGTTTGTATTGCCAAACTTTAAGATATACATGTATACCCCTTGAGTCATTTGCCCTTCATGCAAATCTATATTATGGACTCAAAGTGTGTTTAAGGGATATGTATGTATACATTAGTTTGTATTAGACATACATATGCCTTGAAGATTAGATAGTTTTGATGATTTCGTGTTTTAAGAATTAATTGAGCTTAATGAAAATATTTTTCATGATTATGATCTTCACATATTATTTGTACACTCATATCTATTGCTCATGTTTTGTTTCTTATGAGTTATGCTTTATTGGTTAGAGTGATGATTATCATGTGAATTTCATTTTTGTTTTTTCCTTGCTTGAAGGATTTCGTGCTAGTTAACAAGTTTTCCATTTAACTAGTTGCGGTGTTCTTCATTTTGGTAGTGATTTTCAAACAAAACTATATTTTCAAATCTATCTTTGAAAACCCCTATCTTGAAGGGCGGTAGGATGGGAGATCATGTTCATGTATGCCCTAAATTGAAAATCTTTAAAACTTGAATTATGATTGGGTGGTAGATAATATGATGTATACACTTGAACTTATTGTTATGTCAATTGGTATCATTGAACTCTTTCAATTGGTATCATTTTGATCTTCTTGTATACTCATATATGTTTTGTATGTATGTATGCTTTAAATTCCAAGTATCAATTTCTATTGGTATCTATCTTTCATACATATATATGTTTTGTGTTTATGCTAGTGCTTGAGTTTCAATTTTGTTTAAATTGATTACTTTTAAATTGTTATCAAGACTATGCATGTCTTTAGTTTGTTTTTCATAAAGGGGGAGAAAATTTGATTTTGTATTTCAATTGGTATTTGTACTCCCACTCTTTATGATTAAAAGTTGTTATTTTGAACATATGATATCAACATCAAATTGTTTATATATTTTCAAAATGAAATATATTCTTACAATTGGTATCAAAATTTGTGTTTAGACATTCAAAATTTTGTTATGTTGTTTTACAATTGGTAATTTGTTATGTTTAATTACAATTGGTATTTTCAAAATTTTGTTTAAAGAAAATATTCAAAGTTTTGATTTGTATTTCCTATATGCAAGGAGAGCTTAACATCTCTCTTACATATAGATTCATGTTGAGTATATTATAAATTGAGGAGCTTGACAACTCTTCTTTATATGATATACGTGTGTAGGGGAGCTTCACATCTCCTCTTATGCATTACATAATATGTGTTATGTGAATTGGGGCTTGTCATCCCTTCTTCATGTAATGCATATGTGTAGGGAAGCTAACTTAGCGTCTTCCTCTTCATGAATGTATATAGCATATAACATATATTGATTCTTGTTTATTGGTATCAAGATGCTTCATTGACATATTTTTTAATTGATATCATGTTTGTAGTCACCCCTTATTGATTTTTTTTGTTTTTAGACAAAAAGGGGAGAACATTGTTTGTATTATTTTGATTGACAGAAAGGGGAAAAGATTTTTACCCCTCATTTTATCTATGGTTTTGATTGTTTACCCCTTTGTTGATGATTGACAAAAGGGGGAGAAGTATTTATTTTTATATGCATATATTATGTTTTAATATCAAGAATATTAAGTTTAATTGTTTATTAAGTTTAATTGATATCCAAAGCTTGCTTTGTAATTGTTGTAATTGGTATCTAGAGTTTTATATGCTTCTTTATGTTTTTGCATATATTGAGTTCATGCATAAGCAAATAAACATAAATATATGAAAAATATGTATGTCTCTTGTTTAGAATCATAAGCTTTCATTGCATATTTATTTATTCATTTGTTATGCATGAGTTAAGGGGAGCTTCCTTGAAGCTTATCTTTAATCCATGCATATATAACTCCATGAGTTTTGTCATCATCAAAAAGGGGAGATTGTTGGCCCAATGGCCTTCCACTCTAGTTTTGATGATGATCAACACTCATGTAGTTATGTTTACTAATATTCTTGTGTTTCTAAGTTTCAGATCATTAACAGGATATTAGGTTGGTGATTAGCTTCAACAAGATGATTAGAAGCTATTCATGATGATTCCGGTGCCAAAGCTTAAAGATCATACCTTTGCACTTGGAGAATCACGGAGTTTGACCGAGTCTACTTGAAGATGAAGATCGTCAAGAAGACTTAGGTATCTAGTTTAGAGTTTGTGTTTTAGATCCATATTTGTAAAGCTTAGTTTAGTTGATATGCTCAAGTGCACAAAACACACACGTTTCATGATTTGATTTTTGGTTTTCATGAATAATAGATCAAAACAAGTTTACCTTATACTTATGTATATTAGATATGTTCTAGATATACATACATGCTTTAAACTTGCTAGACAAACTATTTTGACTATCCTATTCATGTTTTGGAAAATTATAGTTTGATAAAATACAAGTTTTGTTTTTGATAAAATTGGCAAGACACAAAAATGAATTGATATGATTGATATATGTCTTGAAATTTTTATCACAAGTTTGGTTATCAAAGTAAAATGATAAAACAAATTTTAGAAAAACATATTTTTAGAAAAAAATAGTTTTTATTGTGATTAAAACTATTTTTTAGATTTACTGTGAATTTATGGATTTTATTGAGTGAAAAGACCTATTTTCAATCCCGTATCTGTGCAGAACTGAGGACTGGCTGACAGGCCAAATCGGTCGACCGGACCGGTCGACCGCACCATAGGCCGGTCGACCGGACGGTCGACCGACGTGCACAAGTCTGTGCACGTTTTGGAGTCTCTGGGACGGTCGACCGGGCCGGTCGACCGAGATGAGAGTTTTGCTCTCAGGATGTTTAAGTCGACCGGGCCGGTCGACCGCTATTGCCCAACGGTCACATTTTTGACCGTTGGCGGTCGACCGGACCGGTCGACCGGTGGCCTGTCAGGCTGCCACATCAGCCTAACGGCTAGTTTTGTATAGGGGCTATATAACCCCATCTCTTTGGGGATTTTGGCTAAGTTTTTTCAAGAGAAAATACTAGTTTACTGAAGTGTTTAAAAGAGTTTTCAAAAGAGTTTTAAGTGCAAAATCTTCTCATCTTTATTGTTTTAGGGTTTTTGGAAAATCAAAGAAAAATAGTTTTTGGGATTTTTGCTTAGATCTTCAATTCTATCATATTGCAAGTATTTTCCCAAAGATTTTTCTTTGTTGCTTGTTTCCAAAACACTTGTTTTCCACACTTGAGCTATCTTCTATCCTAAACTATTAGGATCTTGTTTTTGTGGAAAAAGATAAGAGAAAAAGAAAGAGAAGTGTTTGAGGTTGTTTGTTGTAAACCTCATTGTTGTAAACACCCTTATATTTGTGAATCCCTCTTCGGTAGAGGTGATCGGGTGATTGTGTTGTGGATCCCTCTTAGGTAGAGGTGGAGTTTGGTTGTGAGCCTCTTCGGTAGAGGTGTGTGGATTGGTTGTTTTATTGGCTACGGGCCTAACCCCTCGGTTGTGAGGAGGTTGTTGTTGAGAGAGGAGTTTGGTACTCCTAGAGTTGTAAGAAATCCTCTTCGGTAGAGGTTCCCTCGGTGGGAGTTGAGATAGTAGAAATCCTACACGGTGGTGTAGGCGGGGATGTAGAGTAAGGTGCTCGAACCTCGAAACAAATCTTGGTGTTTGCGATTGCTCCCATTGTCTCTCTAACTCTCTCTCATTTACTTTGTGCAAAGCATCATACTTCATCTCATATCATACTTGCTTGTGTTGAGCATATTTCTTATTGCCTTGCATTAGTTCATATTGCTATATCCTTGATTGCTTGGCTTGATTGTGTGTGCACATTGCTTGAATTGCTTGTGTGTTTGTGCATCACCTATACTCATCCAACAAGAGCTTCACATAGCGCCTCAACCCATATCTAGGGGAATCAAGAGGAGTTAGTCCAGAGCCTCGCAAGGGAATTCGGCTACACTTGTTGGATTGTATTAAGTGTGTTGCAAGATTTGCATTAGCTTCCGCATTTAGCGCACTTAGTTTGCATTTAGTTTATTAGATTAGCACTTACACCTATTCACCCCCCCCCTCTAGGTGTTTTTCATAAGCCGCTGAAACCCTCAGGAGACAAAACTCCTCCTCTAGGGGAAACTTAGAGGTTTAACGGCTTGTTGCACATGCTCAGTTAAATCGCGTCACCTGCGAAAGTGGTGTAATAATTTTCTTTCTTTTGTTTTGCTCGGGACGAGAAAAAAGATAAGTGTGGGGGTGTGATTAGTCTCTAATTTTGCATAATTTTTATCACATCTGCATATTTATTTGGTATAAAATTATGCTAATAAAGCTTTGCTTGCTTGATTCTAGGTCCATGGTGTGCAATGAAGAAGAAGACCCTAAATCACCATTTAATTCGTGATTAAAGGCCTATTAATATAGCCATTGACCTAGGAGGCTGATTCTGTCAAAATCAGGGGCTGCAAACTAGAAATCGGGCACAGGAACTGACAGGAGACAACTGGGCAGCAGCGCACGGCTCGAAGCGCCGCGCATGAATGGCCGCGAAAACGCGGCCTAGGCTGCATTTCCGCGGCCGTACGGCCGCGACCGCAGCCGCGTTTTGGGCCAGAGGTTGTCCCCCTGGCCCCCGTCCCTAGTGGCTATAAATACCTCCCTGGGTTTCAGAGTTGAAGAAATGCAAAGTTTAGGGTAGTTCTCATTTTCTATTTTGTAGTTTAAGGTACTGTAGTGTAGTTTTTCTTCTTCCTCCTCTTTGTATTTTTCATTTCCTTTAGATCTTGTATTAGGGGAGAGAGTTATATATGAGTGGAATGCAAGAGTGCTTGTAATAGAAGGTGACAAGCTATGAAAGATTCTCTCTTTACCTCTCTTTGTTTTCTCTCTACTTTCTTTTACATGCGTAGCTAACTTTTCTTTCATGGCAACTAACTACTAACCACCAATTAGTCTAACTTCTTATTTGATAATCCACATGAATCTAATAGCCTCTACTTGGCCTTGCTCTTGCAAGAGCCATTGATGGCTCATGATGATGGATCTAACACTCTAACTTCCTAACCACTAACAAGCTAACATTACTTTACTCCATGCTTACTTTTAGTTTTGATGGTTTAAGTGTAACTTGCACTTGTTTGTTGAGTTGGGTTGTGATGAGTTACATATGGGTCATGCTTTGAATCGCTCTTAAACCAAGGACTAGTGATGGCCAATGATACATGTGAGGCAACTATCACTAAGAGGTTAGCGTGTTGGTGGAGTCATTAGTAGTTAGTAGCCGTGAATTTTCTTTCTTTTTCACTTTATTTTAGAAATATCAAAAACCACAAAAATCATTCTTTTCTATATTTCCCACTTCTTCGTATTTCACCGTACTTCTTCTTTCATTCTTTATTTTCTTTTCTTTTCATTCTTTCAAACATTGAAGAACCGTTAACATACACGTGAACATACCGTGTAAGTTTCTATCGCCTCCTGTCCTTGTGGATTCGACTCGTTTTAGCCTCTATGCTATAACGAAAGTATCGAGGAAGCCAAAGCAGACACTTAAAATCTTGATTTCAAAACATACATTTTTGTGCGCGGTTTTCCCCGATCACTTGACGGTTGATTAGATCTTATCAGGTGGATGTATTGGATCCACATTTTTAGTCCCAGTGCAGGGGATGGTAGTGCTGGCTACCGATTGTATATAGCTCCATGAGCTCTTGTTTCCCATTTCGTGCTCCCCTCTTAGCGGATGGCCCTGGTCTCAGCAGCCAGGGGACTGTTTAAGGTTGTGATCTCGGGTATGCACGGAATACACCTACCCGATAAGAGCTCCTTGACCATTGGATTTCCAAGTAACATAATAAACTGGTATAAACAATAGTGACGTTGGGAACGCTTGTTATTTGGTCACTCTCTCGTTCATATTATGGTACCCTTATGCCATGTCCGTATGGATTCGTCCATAATGCGGGCTCCGGTATGAACTGCCAGTGGTATGGGATACTAGAAGAGATTGATTAAATACAAGGCGGTACTGATTGTTATTATTGTAGAAATCACATGACATGCTCGACACATGTATATTATTGTCCCTTTATATTTGTTACTATTCCTAATTTGTTATCTACAATCATGTCACATGTATACCTTATTACACTTTCTTATATTTGCTACACTCCATGTGGTAACACACTAGTCATGGACACATACTCTGTATTGCATGTATTCTGCTTTATGTGTACCTTGCAGACATCAGTACTGTATATGCACAACACAGTAGTATGATTATGTTGCATATTGCACATCACGTCACCACTTTACAACATTATTTATTATATAAAACTGGATACTAATGTAGACATGACCCGATGATAACATGCTAGGTAGTGATGATATTAAAATATGACATTTTTATATTGCTACTAGTTCCTAAATTCCTATTATATGGTATCACTGATACATAAACATGTATTATATATTATTATCGTACATATATTACTATAGTATATATTACTGCCTCCTTCATTTTACCACTCACTAGGTCGCTTTTCGACGATCCTGGGTTTGCGTGCCCAGATTGGAGATCTGAGATATCATATGGTCAGATATTTCATTGAATTCACATAGGAGACTCATCATCGACACCATTCATAGGTATCTTTATTATTTAGCCTTTATTTCCTTATTAATCCATATTTCTATATCTCTTATGATCACTGACCCCTTTTCTAGGTATTCTTGTACTTATTTAATGCTAGAACTCTTGTGTATATGGAGGTTATTTTCTTTACTGAGGCTTAGAGTACGTACGTGAGGGTATCTCCACCGGCGTATGTATGTCGCCATAACGTCTCCGTACCTGCGGGATCGGGGCGTTACACCCTGAGCTCCGTCCACACGGTCAGAAGACTCAACCCGAGCTTCTTCAGCCACAGGGGAATGCTTCGCGGTCGTTGACGGAGGAGTGGTCGCGGCTTCAAGCAAGTCTGTTATCCCCTCATTATCGATTCGTCTAATTGAATCCTGCACTTCTTCTGCAAAAGAAAAATGAACATTGAAGTTTTCCAAACAGAAAATCAAAGAAATCAAGAATTTACTCAAGGGTGCGAAAGACACGAAGACTAAGCAAGAGCCCCCTTCTTCTTGGTAAGCACGATCTGTCCTGGGACCCTCGATTTACCAAGATCGACGGCTAGTTGGCTCACCTCACGAACAGCCCCCCTCCGCATTCGGGGCAGGGCGGATTTTCTCCGGAGCAAGTTTCTCAAATTCAGGAGCAAGTTGGCTCTTACTCGAAGCGGCACCCTCGGAGAACTAGGGGCACTGGAGGTCTATTCGGGTCCAGCAGCTAACTTCAGTTACAGCAATCATAGTTGATGGTCGTCAGCTTCTGCAACTTCGCCTTGACATCAGCTATAGGCAAGGCCCCTCCGTGAGGGATGGGGCCCAAGTTCCAGACAATCGGGATGGCCCTATACTTATTTTCCGATTCGGCTTCCCACGGACTAGCCACCTGGACCATGATATATCGCATATGTCGTGATCGCTGTCAACTATATTGACAATAATCTTTGCAATCCCGCTCTGGGGGACGAAATAGCATGCATATTGAGTGGTCCTCCTTAGCGCATATGCGGTGCTGATGACCTCACGCTGACTTGCCACAAGAGCACACAAAGCACAAAGGGCCTCGAACCCTAGTACTGTACGCCAGGCCACTGCCAAAAACTAAGAGGGGGCGACCTAGTAGAAAGTTAGAACACTGAAAATGAACCTCATCATCGGCACCTTAACCCCAGTGCCAGAACCTGGGGATGCATAGATACTCCATCATTAAGCGGGGTTAAAGAAACGTCAACACCATGGAGGTAAAATTCGATTTTTATCCTCGGGTTCAAGTGAAAGCTATAGTTTGGCAAATATTTATCACCTCCTCCTGATTATGGAGCCTAAAGGTTTTTGGATCGAAGCTTGTCCCGATCCTTGTTCGATGGGAAGTTCTCTTTCCCTTTTCCTCCGTTACGGCCTTTCCTTTGCCCACACCACCGACTGTACCGAATTTCTCTCTTTTTTTCATCAACAGAAATGAAAAAAATGGCTAAAATTTGAGAACCAGAGGATCAGAAGAAGGGAAAAAGAAGAAGAAGACGCAGAGATTTGAGAAAAATGCCCAAAGCCTCAGAGCGTTGCCTTCGTAAACCTACGGGAATGAATAGTCGCTTGATCAGGGACCTACATATTTTATGACGGATCAGATCAAAATCGTAGCTTTAGATACGTGGTACCCACCTCAAGCGTCATGTCCCACAAAAGTAACGGTAACCTGATCGGCGCTGTAGTAGATGGGATGCACATTTAAGGCTCTGTCAGCCTGTAAAGCTACGCATGCCACTACAAGACAAAACTGAAGCGACAATAAATCGACCCACGTCTAGGCGTAGAGTTCCCTTATATATCTGCTCCCCTCTCTCTATCAGAGTCCTCGAGAACCTATAGCCCCCGAGGGAGAGTTCCTGATCTTCTTATTTGACAAACTTCATGGCAGCTCTGCAACCGGTCTGAATGATGTCTAACTTATCAACACTTCTAAAAGAGAAGCCGCGGACAGGTTGAAGACCTATTCATCCCTGATGAACAAACTAGTGACTTGAACTCTACTGATCTAGTGAAGCAGATAGTGAACCAAGCATTGCCTTCTGAAGAAGCCCTAAGAGGCTAACATTTAGCTTCACTACAAGCTCAGCTCTAACTTCGCAGCAAGCTCAGAGTAGCTCCGTTGTGGGCTCATTTCTTACTTCGCTTCTAAAGCTAACTCAAGCTCTATCAAAGAGTTATTTTTTTACCTTCGCCGCAAGCTCTTTTATAACTTTGCTACAAGCTTCTTTTTAGCTCCACTGTGGGCTCATTTCTTAGCTCCGCATGAAGCTTAGCTCCACTGCGAGCTCTTATGGTCATTTTTGACCATTTAAAATCTCAGCACGAGATTAATGTCATTGATATCACTTTTTGGCAATTTATTGCCATGATCTTTTAACTCCTTGATTAGTTGGAGAAGATCAAGAAAAATTCCTTATTTAGTGGAGCAAATTAGGGGATTGGTGTAACAACCCCAAGATAGTTGGCTAATTAGCTTCGCATGCGGGTTTTCAGCTTCGCCCAAGCTACATTTAGCTTCACAGCGAAGCTATTCTAGGCTTCATAGTGAAGCTAAAGTTGCACACCTTGCTGATTTTTAGGGGAACAGTTACACCCCATAAAGCCTATAAATAGCCCATTGCAAGGAGGGCTAAGGTGGATTTTTTTGTTGACTGGGCTGAAAATTTCACAAGAGATCACTCTCTAACTTTCGAGCTTTCTTAGAGAATTTCATTTCTCTTTCAGGGTGTAAATATCCTCAAGATCTTCCTCTCTCGAAGGATTTTCACAACCTAGTGAAAAGAAAATCCCTAAGCAGAAGACCGAAAGACTCGATCCACGTATCGTCAACGAAATAAAGTGATCACGCGCCAACCAGACTTCCACCTGCATGCTTTCTCAGAAATCTCAATAGAATATTCTTGTAATTTTCTTGTTACTTGTAATTTTCTACAACTTTTGTAAAGTTTTCTCACATTCAACATCAATGAAAAACACTCCTCCAAAGAGAGGGAAGCAGAGGGGGCATCTGTAGTGGTCAATTTTTGACCTCCACGAGATCACGTCATGTGTCCATCCAGCACCAAACAGGCATGCGACACATGGGCGGTTTCAAAAGCTCCAAGCGGAAGTCATCATTCAATTGAAGTTCTAAGCAGGTCAGATGGTTACAAGAAAGAGATAAGGTCAGTCACGAGCATTCCTCTCTCAAAGTCAAATCTCCATTCGAATTTAGCAGTTACGGCTCGAGAACAGATCGACAGCATCAACAGATGGAAGCAGATGACCTGATAAAGATGGATTCTCACTTAGTCAATTCAAACTTGGATATTCAGCTCTAACCACATCAGTGATAAGTGTTTAGGTGTTTTAACAGAGCTGAAATCTGCAACCTTATCAAACATACACAACCTATATAAAATAATAGATCCTTTTCAACACAGAAGGGGACGAGGAACTTGTTGGCCCAAAGGCCAATCACTCTTGTTTTGATGATGATTAACTCGTATAGTTATAGTTTACTAATGATTTTGTGTTTAATTAGTCTCAGATATTTGATCAAGATATTAGTAGGTGCCTAGCTTCAACAAAGGAGTGATTCAAGAGCCCGCGCATCAAGATCGCATCTAGCACTCGATTGGAGTCAAGCTTGTTGGATCATGTTTGGATCGAGTCGACTTAGAGAAGGAGTTCTACAAGAAGACCTCGCTTTATTTAGTATAAGATTGTGTTTAGATCTTGTGTAAAGGTAGATAGTGTTGATATGTTCAAGTTCACACACACACACACAAGTAGTTTAGTTTTTGGTTTAACCAGTTTTGATTTTCATATAAAAAACAGAGATATATACCTTATATGTATATTGGATTCTATCCATATACAATATGCTTCAAATTTGTTTCAATATCATGTTTTTGCATTTATATAAGTTTTGGAGAAAACAGTTTTCCATTTCAAAGTTTAGTTTTTGAAAAATACGGTTTTTATTTAAAGGTCAAATTTCAATATCACAAAAATGGTTCAAATAGTTTGTAATATGTGTTGATTTTTGATCACACATGTTTGGTATTCAAAGATCTTACAAGAACTTATTTTTGTGGAATTTATGTGATTTTATGGGATCTAATTGGTATTAAATTAACCAAGTTTTCAGACCTGAATTATCCCAGCCAGATCTGCTGGCAGTCGACCGGACGGTCGATCGGACCAGGGGTCGGTCGACCGGACCGGTCGACCTATGTGCACGAGGGACGTGCACAGGCCAGCCAAAGAAGGTCGGTCGACCGCGCGGTCGACCGACTGAAAGCACCCCACTCTCGGGTGCTGGCCGGTCGACCGATGGCTTGGCCCGGTCCACCGGGAGGTCGATCGGAGGCACAACGGTCAGAAATATGACCGTTGCGCCGGTCGACCGGGTGATCGACCGGAAGGGCAGTTTTGCCCTTTCCTGCTACCAACGGGCAAATTTTTTGTGGGGTTATAAATAGCCCCCTCTTGGGCTGATTTTAACAATATTTGAGAAGAGAAAATTTCCTATCTTTCAAGTATTTTTCAGTAAGAGTTTTAAAGAGTTTTTGGGCTAAAAGATTTATCTTTTTATTTGTTTTAAAGTGTTAGAAAATTCAAAAAAAAAAGAGCCTTTTAGGAATTGGTTTTGATCTTGATTTCAATATCTATTTGAAGATTTTCTCAAGTGTTTTTTTTTGTTCCAAACACTTTGTATTCTCACACTTGAGCTATCTATCTATCCTATCTATAGGATCTTAATTTGTGAGGAAAATTGGTTTGTAGTTTATTGAGACCACCAAGTGTTGTAACCTTCTTTGCTTTGGCCTTGTGCCTTTCCCTCTAAGTGTAGAGGAGGTTGTGATTTGGGTTTGTTGTTATCCCTCTAAGTGTAGAGGAGGTTGTGATTTGGGTTTGTTGTTATCCCTCTTGCGTAGAGGTGATTATGGTGAAGTTTTGGCTTAGTGCCTTATCCCTTTAGTGTGAGGTGATTGTTGTTTGGCTTAGTTCCCATCCCTCTAAGTGTAGGATTGTTGTTGTGCCTTGCCTCTTGTGTAGAGGTTTTTTTGTTGGAGAGAGGAGTTGTGTACTCCTACTTTGTATTTGCCAAATCCTCGTGGAGGTTCCCTGTGTGGGAAGTCCTGTGTGGATGTATAGTGAAAATCCTTCTGTGTGAAGGCAGGGACGTAGAGCAGTGGCTCGAACCTCGAAACATATCTTAGTATTTGCGATTGATCAACTATCTCTAAACTCTCTCTCTCTCTCCCTTATATCTTGCATTGCTTTATCTTGTTCATATCATACATGCTAGATTTTGTTTGTGTGTACCCATACTTGTGTTGAACCAAGAGAGCTTCAAATAGCACCTCAACTCTTATTTAGAGGAATCAAGAGGAGTTAGTCCAGAGCCCTTCATCGGGAATTCAGCTACACTCTTTTAGTTACAAATAGTGTGTTGCATTTAGTTTTTAATTCCACATCATTTGTCATTAGATTAGCCATACACCTATTCACCCTCCCTCTAAGTGTATTTTCAATTAGTATCAGAGCCTACGCTCTTGATATTAAGTTTAACCACCTAGGAGTGAGATCTTGGCTTGCTAATCTAGATTTGCATTTGCACACATATTTGCTTACACACACTCATGGATTTCTTGACCCCTCCCATGTTTGATGTTTATAACATTGAAATATGGAAGCTTAGAATAAGTGCCTATTTAAAAACCCTAAGTATGCATGTTTACCTTGCTACTACCAAGAAATCTTATCTTGGTAATAGCAAGCATATAGAAGCCAATGCACAAGCCCTAAATGCATTAAAGCAAACATTAAGCAAAGGTCATCTTTTTATAGTTTCTCATTGTGATTCCGCTTTTGCAGTGTGGAACACATTGACTTCTCCCAAGCTTCAAACGACAAAATATATGGAGAAGGAATCTAATGGAGAAGAATCCGCGCAAGCTTGCAACATGGTCCAAGGGAATGACTCCCTTGAGGTATATTCGAAAACTCAACTAGATGATTGTACTAGTTCTTCAGGTGATAATCATATGGATGCTGATGCATTAAATGAAGAACTATCTATTGTTTGTGAAGACTTGCTTGAAAAGTATCAAGTTTTGAAAAAGAAAAACTTTAAAATAAAAGAAGAAAATAAAAATTTGCCTTCAAAACTTGACATTGTTTTGCAAAAGAGAGATGAGATTTCAAATGAAAGGGACTCAATGAAATCCCAACTTGACCTTGTGTTAAAGGAAAATGAAATTTTGAAAAATAAAAATGATAGTGATGATGTTGTGAAGAAAAATAAAGCTTTGTCTTCAAAACTTGATTTTGTGATAAAAGAGAATGAATCTTTGAAAAATAAAATTGTTTTAATTTCAAAGAAATTGGATTTAGTTTCAAATGAAAATAATTCTTTGAAAAATGACTTTTCTTCTTATGTTTGTCATATTTCTAGTCCTTCATCTTCTAGTGATAAACATGATGCATGCTCCACTTTGTCTTCAAGTATTTAAAAATGATATATGTATGTTGAAGAAAAGTGTTGATTGTTTAGGCTCCACTTTGAGCCAATGTGTCATGAACCACACACGTTTGGAATTCATGTTTCGCAAGAAACATGCTCCTCATTTGCATGCACACAAACCACGGCATGCACATGCTCATCATGCTCACACACATGACACTATGTATACTTATATGTACACTTGTACACATTGTGGACGTAAGGGCCACCTTGCAAAATTTTGTTATGATAGAATACATCAAATTTTCAAATAAATTTGTTTAGGTTAGGAAAGGTACTAACCCCCATGGACCCAATAGAGTATGGGTACAAAATCCACTCCTATTGTATTTGATATAGGTATGGGCTCTCGTTTGACGTGAGAGTATTGGTGCCTGATGGTGGATGTGTTCCGAGCTAAATGGTGATAATTAGGGATGCATCACTTTCAAGGAAGTTTGGTGGGAGGACCACCATGGTTTGGAGACCTAGAGACTAGCCCTAATAGTTTTGGTAGCTATCTCTAACTCCCATTTAGTTTACATGCTTTCATTGATTGATTTTCAGCATGTTTTGATTTTCCATGTTCATTATATTAAATGTCATGTTAATTAGACTTGTGATATACATATATACTAAATGAGATACACCCATATTCATATGGATTCATATTTTGTGTTCTCACTCTAGTTTAGTTATTGTGTATATCCTAGATCTAAAGCATGTGCATATATCCTAATGATCATGTTTGATTTTTACACTTCATGTTTTGATTACTTGTTTAGATGTAGTTTTCATTAAAACTTGTGTCAATACTTGTACAACTAGTAAGCCATATTTGATTATTATATGTTTGTGTATGTTGCTCATTTGTACCCATTAGTTGTACTTGCATAGCCTAGTTTTGATGATTCTTGTATTTTAACTTGTATTACCTATTTTTTGTACATGTTTCCATATAAATGTGTTTAACTTCATGTATATGTCAATTTTGTCAAAACTTTAGATATACATGTGAAAGTACACCTAGAGGGGAGTGAATAGGTATATGGCTAATCTAATGACAAATAATACGAAATTAAAAATAATTGTAACACACTTAGTGTAACCAAAGAGTGTAGCTGAATTCACGGTGAAGGGCTCTGGACTATCTCCTCTAAATTCCTCTAAATAAGAGTTGATGTGCTATGTAAAGCTCTCTTGGTTCAATACAAGTGAGGCACAAAACAATGCTAAGCATAAAAGTATGATATGAATAATATGAAGTAATGCAAGGCACAATATAAGAGAGAGAGAGAGAGAGAGAGTTTAGAGATAGTGGATCAATTACAAACACCGATATATGTTTCGAGGTTCGAGCCACTGCTCTACGTCCCTGCCTTCACACAGAAGGATTTCCACTATATCGTCCACACAGGACTTTCCACACAGGGAACCTCCACTGAGGATTTGGGTAATACAACTTTGGAGTACACAACTCCTTTCACAAATAATACAACCTCTACATAAGAGGCAAGGCACTACAAATATCACCTCTACACTTAGAGGGATGGGCACTTAGCCAAAACAAGATCAACCTCTCACTAGAGGGATAAGGCTCAAAGCCAACAACACCACAATCACCTCTACACTTGAGGGATTCCAACACAGCCTCCACAATCACCTCTACACCTAGAGAGATACCAACACAACCTCCACAATCACCTCTCACTAGAGGGATATCACAAAGTAAAGAAGGTTACAACACTTGGTAGTCTCTACAACCAGAAACCAATTTTTCTCACAAAACAAGATCCTAATAGATAGAATAGATATAATAGCTCAAGTGTGAGAAAATAAAGAGTTTGGAAATAAAATCACAAAGAAAAACTCTTGAAAAAACTTCTAGATGGCTATAGAAATGAAGATCAAAAATCAATTCCTAAAGACTATTTTTCTTTGATTTTTCAACCCTTTAAAAACAAATAAAGATAAGATCTTTAAGCCCAAAACTCTTTTGAAAACTTACTGTTAAACACTTGCAAAGGTGAGAAAAATTGCTCTCTAAAAACTTGTATAAAACAACTCAAGAGAAGGCATATTTATAACCTTCAAAAATTCTGCCCGTTGGCAGTCTGGAAAGGTCAGAAATGACCTTCCGGTCGACCGCCCGATCGACCGGCAAACGGCCATTTTTATGACCGTTGAGCCATCGGTCGACCGCCCCGGTCGATCGGGCCTGGAAACAAAGAGCAGCAGCTCTCTGTTGGTCGACCGCCCGGTCAACTAGGCCTGGAAACAGAGAGCAGCAGCTCTCTGTCGGTCGACCGCCCGGTCGACCGGACCATTTCCAGAGAGCAGAACTCTCTGGCGGTCGACGGCCCTCTAGCCCACTGGCTTGTGCACGTCTGTGCACGCCAGTCGATCGGACCGGTCGACCGACTTCTGCCTCGGTCGACCGGCCGGTCGACCGGTAGAAGGCCAGGTCCAAACTTTAAGGGATTAAAAAACTTGTCTTTTTACCTTCTATAAAGAATCCCATAAAATACACATAAATTCCACAAAAATAACTTCTTTTATGATCTTTGAAAGACAAATATGTGTGACTAAAATTCAACACATATTACAAACTATTTGAACCATTTTCGTGATATTGAAATTTGGCTTAAAACAAAAATCGGTATTTTCAAACTTTGGATTTTTGAAATGAAAACCGTTTTCTCAGAAACTCATGTAAATACAAAAACATGATATTGAAATAATTTTGAAGCATGATGTATATGGGTAGAATCCAAAATACATGTAACGATATATATCCATGTTTTTGACATGAAATCCAAAATTGGTTAAACCAAAAAACTAAAACCAATAACTTAAAAACTTGTGTGTGTGTGAACTTGAGCATATCAACACTATCTAATTTTTACACAAGATCTAAATAACTAAACTAAACATAAATCGAAGTCTTCTTGTCTCCAAGCCGACTCGATCCAAAACGCGATCCACCGAGCTTGACTCCAACCGAGTACTAGATACGATCTTGACGCGCGAGCTCTTGAATCTACATGTGAAAGCTCCAAAACACCTTTATTGAAGCTAATCACCTACTAACATCTTGATCAAATATCTGAAACTAATTATCATAAGATTATTAGTAAACTATAACTACAAGAGTTAATCATTATCAAAACTAGAGTGAAAAGCCTCTGGGCCAACAATCTCCCCCTTTTTGATGATGACAAAACTCATGGAGTTATATATGCATGGATTAAAATTAAGCTTCATAGAAGCTCCCCCTTAACTCATGCATAGCAATAAATATAAAGATATGCAATGAATGCTCAACACAAACATGCATAAGTGAAGAAAGCTTCTCCCCTTTTACATAAACAAAAACATATATGCTCGATACCAATTGCAAAAATAAACATGCATATATGATACCAATTGTAAGTAATCATGCATATAGAAAACTCATCAAATACTTACATGCATATATGAAACTCCAAATTCCTTTCTTTCTTTTTGTATAAACATAAAGAATAGAACATGCATAATAAACTCAGTTTCTAAGTATGCATATAAACTCAAAATCATTCTCCCCCTTTTTGTCAATCATCAACAAAGGGGTAAAAACTAACTTAAAAAAAATTTCCTCCTTTTTGACAAATCAAAATAAAGAGATATATGCGATACACATTCATGAAGAGGAGAGACGTTAAGTTAACTCCCCTGTATACATGCATTTACATGAAAAGAGATGACTAAACCCTAACCACATAAAGCACAATATACAATGTATAAAAGGAGATGTGAAGTTCCTACTACACACGTGTACTACATACCAAAGAAAGGTTAATCACTTCAATATGAAATACACTCAACATGAATTTGTATATAGAGAAGATGTTAAGCTTCCCTTGCATATAAGTAATACATATCAAAACATTTTGATATCAATTGAAAAATATATCAATTATGAAAGATATACATCGAAACATCATGATACCAATTTATGATATCAATTGAAAATATATAAAAGATTGTTAAGATACCAATTGAAAGTAAACAAAAAATTTTAAGATACCAAAAGATACCAATTAAAAATATCTTGATACCAATTTAAAACGCCTTGTAAATCTTGATATCAGTGGAAAGTGAAACATTGTATGTTTTTTATACCAATTGAAATATATATAAATATTGAAAATCTTGATACCAAATGAAAATAACAATCAATTTCAAAGTAACTTGATACCAAAAAAAATGTCTTGTTAATTTTTGATACCAATTGAAAGTAAAAAATCAAATTGATTTAGGTAAGTATAACTCATATCAATATAAATACCAATTTAAAATGAAACATGATACCAATATTGAAAATGTTAACATATACCAAAACTGAGTATTTTTCATCATAAAGAATATGAGTAAGATATCAATTGAGAATAAAATCGATTGAAAGATACCAATTGAAAGATAAAATATGAATTTTCTTCCCCTTTATGAAATACCAACAAAAACAATGCATAAGCTTGTATAAGATACCAATTGAAAAATAATTGACATTAAGGAGTAAAATAAGCTTAGCATAAATATAGTTTGTGTTTTAAGATGTAAAGATATAGCAATGACAATCAAATCACATATATGTATGAAAATGTAAATACTAATTGAAATTGATACTATTTGAAGTTTGAAGCATACATATATAGAAAACAAATATGAGTATACAAAAAAAAATTATCAATTGAGATACCAATTGAAAATATAATGAGGATCAAATATATAACTTATAAATACCTCCCTTTCATGCACATGTTAAAAAAAATCTTCAATTAGGCTCACAAGGCATGGTCGCCCATCCATCCGCCCTTTAGAAGGAAGGGGTTTTCAAAATTATGAATTTGGAAATAATTTTAGTATAATTGAAAACTCTTCCAAAATGAAGAAATATGCAACTAGTTTTATGATAATTTAAAAACTAGTACGAAGTCATTCAAGTAAGGAATAAAATAAGAATATATTCCATGAAAAACATGTAGGTCACATGATGATTGACACTCAAAGTCTATGAAGTATATATAAAGCTCATGAAAATAAAAATCATGAGTAAACAAGAATAATGTGAGTGTAAGAATCATGTAATCAAGAAATCATGGGAATAGGCAATTTAGCTCAATATGAAATTCCTTTATAAACATGAAAAATATGAAATTTAATTTTCACCAAAAATAATTCAAACTTCAAGGTATATGTATGTTATGTCTAAACTAGAAGTATACATACATATTCAAACACAATTGAGTCCATAAAGAAATTTTGCATGAAATTCAAATGACTCAAGGGTATACATGTATATCCAATAATTGTAGACAAAATTAACATATACATGAAGCTAAACATATGAAAACATGTACAAAATAGGGAATACAAGTTTGAAATGCATGAATCATCAAAACTAGGTTATACTAGTACATCTAATGGGTACAAATGAACAATTAAGCACAAACATACAAAAATCAACTGTGGCTCATTAGTTGTATAAGTATCTACACAAGTTTTAATGAAAACTACATCTAAACATGTAATCAAAACATGAAGTGCAAAATCATAAACATAAACATAAACCAATATGATCGTTATATAAATGCACATGTCTTAGAATAAGGATATACGCAGTAGTTAAACTAAAGCGAGAACACAAAAGTAATAGTCCATATAAACATGGGTGTATCTCAAATACTAATCATGTATATCTCAAGTCTAATTATCATTGTATTTAACTATAATGAACATGAAAAACATGAAAACCAATACATGCTAAAAATTAATAATATGAAAGCATGTAAACTAAATGGGAGTAAGAATAGTTATCAAAACCAAGAGGACTCATCTCTATATTTTCAAATCATGGTGGTCCTCCCACCAAACTCCCCTTGAAAGTGATGCATCCAAAATTGTCACCGTTTAGCTTGGAACGCATTCACCTCAAGGTACCAACACTCTCACGTCAAGCGAGAGCCCACACCTACATCAAATACAATAGGGGCGGATTTTGGTACCCATACTCTATTGGGTCCATGGGGTTAGCACCTTTCCTAACCCAAACAAATTTATTTGCAAAATTTACATTATGTACTCTATCATAACAAAATTTTGCAAGGTGGCCCTTATGTCCACAATGTGTACAAGTGTACACATGAGCATACTTAGTTATATGAACGTGAGAAGCATGTGTATACCGTGGTTTGTGTGCATGCATATGAGGAGCTTGTTTCTTGTGAAACAGGGATTCCAACTGTGTGTGGTTCATGGCACATTAGCTCAAAGTGGAGCCCTAACAATCAACACTCTTCTTTAACATACATATATCATTTTTAATAATTAAAGAAGAAGTGGAGCATGCAATTGAAACACTAAATGGTGAAGCAATATTAGCATGGCAAACATGTGAAGACAAATTATTTTTCAAAGATTTATTTTTATTAGAAATCAAATCCAATTCCTTTGAAATAGAAATAATTCTGTTTTTCAAAGAATCATTTTCTTTTAAAACAAAAATAAGTTTTGAAGATAGAACTTCATTTTTCTTCAAAACTTCATCACAATCATTTTACTTTTTAAGATTTTGTTTTCATTTAGGGCAAGATCAAGTTGGGATTTCAATGAGTCCCTTTCATTTGAACTCTCATCCCTCTCTTGCAAAGCAATATTAAATTTAGAAAACAAATCCTTATTTTCTTCTTTAGTTTAAAGCTTTTCTTTTTCAAGAGTTGGTATTTTTGTAAAAGATTTTCACAAATAAGAGATAGTTCTTCATTTAAGGCATCGGCATCAACATAATCATCACCGGAAGAACTAGTACTATCATCTAGTTGAATTTCTGAATTTACCTCAAGGGAGTCATTCTCTTGGACCATGTAGCACTGTTGGTCGGACTCATCTCCACTAGATTCCTTCTCCACAATGTTTGGCGCTTGAAGCTTTGGAGAGGTCAAGGTGTTCCACACTGCAAAGGCGGAATCACAATGAGAAATCATAGACAAATATTCTTTGTTGAGAGTGCATCTAAGTGCCTCTAGGGCTTGTGCATTAGCCTCTATATGCTTGTTATAACCAAGATAGGATTTCTTGATAGTAGCAAGGTAAACATGCATTCCTAGGATTTTTAGGTACATACTCATCTTAAACTTTCACATATCGATGTTAGAAACATCAAATACGGGAGGGGCAAGGTAATCTATGAATGTGTGTAAACAAATAAGTGTGCAAATACAAATGTAGATTACCTAACCAAGATCTCACTCCTAGATGGTTAAACCTAATATCAGGAGCATAGGCTCTGAAACCAATTGAAAGTACACCTAGAGGGGGATTGAATAGGTGTATGGCTAATCTAATGACAAATGATGCATAATTAAAAACAAATTGCAACACACTTAGTGTAACCAAAGAGTGTAGCCGAATTCCTAGCGAAGGGCTCTGAACTTTTCCTCTAAATTCCTCTAAATAAGAGTTGAGTTGCTATGTAAAGCTCTCTTGGTTCAACACAAGTGAGGCACATAAACAATGCCAAGCATATAAGTATAATATGAACAATATGAAGTAATGCAAGGCACAATATAAGAGAGAGAGAGAGAGTTTAGAGATAGTGGATCAATCACAAACACCAGATATGTTTCGAGGTTCGAGCCACTGCTCTACGTCCCCGCCTTCACACAGAAGGATTTTCACTATATCGTCCACACAGGACTTCCACACAGGGAATCTCCACTGAGGATTTGGGTAATACAACTTTGGAGTACACAACTCCTCTCACAAAAAATACAACCTCTACACAAGAGGTAAGGCACAACAACTATCACCTCTACACTTAGAGGGATGAGCACTTAGCCAAAACAAGATTAACCTCTCACTAGAGGGATAAGGCTCAAAGCCAATAACACCATAATCACCTCTACACTTAAAGGGATTCCAACACAACCTCCACAATCACCTCTACACTTAGAGGGATACCAACACAACCTCCATAATCACCTCTCACTAGAGGGATATTGATTGGTCACTAATGTTGCATATTTAGTATCATATTTCCATACTTATTATAGAATAAAAGCCTGCATTGTCCTAATTAATTGTTTAATTTATTTGCAGGCCCAATCTTTAAGGAGATGAAGAGAAATGAGCCCAAAGCCAACCAAAATTCTGAATTAAATCAGAATTAATTCGCACTCAGTAAATCAGGGCAAAATCAAGAGGTTGAAAACCGGTGAGAAGAAGAATCCTCTTAGAATCGACCGGTTAAAGCCATGAATCCAAGGCCATTTCGTCAGAATCCGGGACTCAAACTGAAAAACCAACTCCAGATAAAGTCAGAGGGAGAAACCATGGCAACCCACCAACAGGGTGTGGCCACCTGGCCACACCCTGGCATCGGAAACGCAGCCAAGCCGCGTTTCCGCGGCAAGGTTGGGGAGTTAGGGGGAGCGTTTGCTCCCCTGATCTCCCCGGGATCCTGCACACTGGGTTTTTTGCCTATAAAAGGCCATTCTTTGTGCTGAAAATGGCGACCATGCGGAGATAGGATTTAGCCAAGTTTTCCATTTCTTAGTTTTAGGTTTTTCTTTTCTTTTTATGTAAATTGTATGTAAGCTTAGGTTAGATGATGATTCATGTAAGTAAGAGAGAGAGGCATATGTTGAGAGTGACACCGATGTACCCTCCTCCTTTCTTCCATCGTTTCAAGCAATAAAAGGTAACATTTTTATGTTCTTCTTCACTTTCATTTTCTTTTGTTTTCGTCTTCCTCTTCTACTTTACCTCGTTTGTTTTTGCTGAGTTTACAAGTGAATTCTAAAGCACAAGTATAACGATGTTATGTGAGTGCCAACGATAGTTCATGAAGACGCTCTCCTCCTCAAAACGTATCACTTCATGCTTGTGCGAGACTTGATGATATAATGCGAACGGGGACTGAGCTCGAGCTTATGATCTATGCGTTGAACGCCTCCTAAACAAAGGTAGAACATGCAAAGGTTTTCAGGTAAGTCATCAATCAATCTAGGTAAGTATTTCTTCCTCTTCTTTCTTTTCTTTCATTTCTGTAAATTAAATCACCAACACCACTCCTTTTCACTTCCTTGTAATTAATCATTTGTACATAGTCGCTTTCGCCGTTTTCTGATTTTTTCCATCTTCTTCATCTCTCATTTTCTTCTAACTTTAACATAATTCTTTTCCATTTTTTAACTTAAAAACAGAGAAGAACTTTCGTTTTGTTTTCATAAAGATTTCAATAAAGAACGTAAACGCTTCTATCGCAAAACCCTCCCTGTGGATCACGACCCGCATAGCCACTTGCTATAGCGGTAAGAATTGAGCACTTGCACATTTCTATTTTTAAGTTCTGAAATTTCGTATTTTTTGTGCAGGTTGTGCCTCACTCTGATATCACAAAGTAAAGAAGGTTACAACACTTGGTGGTCTGTACAACCACAAACCAATTTTCCTCACAAAACACGATCATAATTGATAGAATAGATATGATAGCTCAAGTGTGAGAAAATAAAGAGTTTTGAAATCAAATCACAAAGAAAAACTCTTGGGAAAATTTCTAGATGGCTATAGAATGAAAATCAAAAACCAATTCCAAAGACTTTATTTTTCTTTGATTTTTTAACCCTTTAAAAATAAATAAAGATAAGATCTTTAAGCTCAAAACTCTTTTGAAAACTTGCTGTTAAACACTTGTAAAGATGGAAAAATTTGCTCTCTAAAAACTTGTATAAAACAACTCAAGAGAAGGCATATTTATAGCCTTCAAAAATTATGCCCGTTGGCAGTCTGGAAAGGTCAGAAATGACCTTCCGGTCGACTGCTCGGTCAACCAGCCAACGGTCATTTTTATGACCGTTGAGCCACCGGTCGACCGGGCCTGGAAACAGAGAGCAGCAACTCTCTGCCAGTCGACCGCCCGGTCGACCGGGGCCATTTCCAGAGAGAAGAACTCTCTGGCGGTCGATCGGACCTCCAGCCCACTGGATTGTGCACGTCTGTCGACCGGACCGGTCGACCGACTTCTGCCTCGGTCGACCGGCCGGTCGACCGGTAGAAGGCCAGCTCCAAACTTTAAGGGATTAAAAAATTTGTCTTTTTGCCTTCTAAAAAAATCCCATAAAATACACATAAATTTCACAAAAATAAGTTCTTTTATGATCTTTGAAATACAAATATGTGTGACTAAAATTCAATACATATTATAAACTATTTTAACAATTTTTGTGATATTGAAATTTGGCTTAAAACAAAAATCGATATTTTCTAAACTTTACATTTTTGAAATGGAAAACCATTTTCTCCAAAACTCATGTAAATACAAAAACATGATATTGAAATAAGTTTGAAGCATGTTGTATATAGATAGAATCTAATATACATGTAACGATATATATCTATGTTTTTGACATGAAATCCAAAATTGGTTAAACCGAAAAACCAAAACCAATAAACTTAAAAACTTGTGTGTGTATGTGGACTTGAGTATATCAACACTATCTAATCTTTACACAAGATCTAAACAACTAAACTAAACACAAACCGAAGTCTTCTTGTCTCCAAGCCGACTCGATCCAAAACGCGATCCACCGAGCTTGACTCCAACCGAGTACTAGATGCGATCTTGACGCGCGAGCTCTTGAATCTACATGTGAAAGCTCTAAAACACTTTTGTTGAAACTAATCACCTACTAATATCTTGGTTAAATATCAGAAACTAAATATCACAAGATTATTAGTAAACTATAACTACATGAGTTAATTATCATCAAAACTAGAGTGAAGAGCCTCTGGGCCAACAACATGTATACCCTTGAGTCATTTGCCTTCATGCAAATTCTTTTATCGACTCGTTTGTATTTGAGATATGTATGTATACTTGTAGTTTAGACAAAACATACATATACCTTGAAGCCCATTTAGTTTTGATGATTTCTTATTTTGATAAAAGAAATTTCATATGAGTTTCATTGCCTAATTCCATGATTATGCTTTTCACATGATTCTTGTACACTCACATTAATTATATTTACTCATTACTTTGTTTTTATAAGTACATTAGTGAGCTTTATATATCTTGAGTGTCAATTTTTACTAAAATGCATGCTTCATGAAATATATGATTTGGTTTCATGTTTTGAAGAATCTATAACTAGTTATTTCAAAAATTATCTTAAACTAGTTCATATTCTTCTATTGGTAGAGTTTTCAAACATATTAAGCTTATTTTTGAAAACCCTTACCTTCAAAGAGTGGTTGGATGGGTGACCATGCCTTATATGCTCAAAATTGAATATCTTTTAAACATGTGCATGAATAGAGTGGTAGGTATGGGTTATACACTTGATCTTCAAGGATTTTTATGTTTGTATACTCATATATGTTTTATATATATATATATATATATATATATATATATATATATATATATATATATATATATATATATATATATATATATATATATATATATATATATATATATATATATATATATATATATATATATATATATATATATATATATGCATGCCTCTAATTTCAAATGGTATCAATTTCAATTGGTATATTCATTTTCATACATATATATGATTTGATTGTTTTACAACATCTTTACATCTTTAAGCACAAATTATATTTTGCTAAGCTTGATTTAGTTCATAATGACAATTATTTTTCAATTGGTATCTTATACAAGCTTATGCATTATTTTTATTGGTATTTCATAAAGGGGGAGAAAAATTCATGTTTTATTTTTAATCGGTTTTATTTTCAACTGATATCTTACTCCCACTCTTTATGATGAAAAATACTTTATTTTGGTATATGCTAACATTTTCAATATTGGTATCAATAATCTTAAATTGGTATTATTCTCAATTTGATATCCTTATTGCAAAATGAGTTGTGTTTAACTAAAATTTGGTTTTTACTTTCAATTGGTATCAAAAATTTACTAGATATTTTTAATTGGTACAATTTGATTTCAATTGGTATCAAACTTACAATGTTTCATTTTCATTTGGTATCAAAAATCTTCTATTGATATCTTAAATAATATATTTATTTACAAGTGGTACCAACATTTGCTTTTGTCAACTACAATTTTCAATTGGTATCTACAATTTGATTTCATTGGTATCAAAATTTGTTTTGTTAAGAAAATTCATAATTTGTTTTAAAAATGGTTTCAAAAATATTTTGATATGTATTGCTTATATGCAAGGGGAGCTTAACATCTTCTCTATATATAGATTCATGTTAAGTGTATCTCACATTGAGGAGTTTGACCTCTCTTCTTTATATGATACACGTATGTAGGGGGATTTACATCTCCACTTATATATTGTATATTATGCGTTATGTGGTTAGGGTCTAGTCATCTCTTTTCATGTAATGCATATATGCAAGGGGAGTTAACTTTACGCCTCTTCTCTTCATGAATGTATATCACATATATATCTTTATTGCTTGTGTTTCCTTTGCCCCTTTGTTGATGAATTGACAAAAAAGGGGAAGAGTATTTGGAGTTTTATATATGCAGTATTTGGAGATTTTATATATGCATGTTTATTTTATTTCCTCATTTATGCAAAAGGGGAAAAAGAATTTGGAATTCTGTGGGTTTATGCATATATGTTTGTATTTGGTTTATGCATTCCATTGAATATCTTTATGTTTATTGTTATGCATGAGTTAAGGGGGAGCTTCTATGAAGCTTAACTTTAATCCATGCATATATAACTCCTTGAGTTTTGTCATCATCAAAAAGGGGGAGATTGTTGGCCCAAATACCCATTACTCTAGTTTTGATGATGATTAACTCATGTAATTATAGTTTACTAATGATCTTGTGTTTAATTAATCTCAGATATTTGATCAAGATATTAGTAGACGATCGACCGATGGCTTGGCCCAGTCGACTGGGCGGTCGACCGGAGGCACAACGGTCAGAAATATGACCGTTGTGCCGTCAACCAGGCGGTCGACCGGAAGGGCAGTTTTGCCCTTTCCTGCTACCAACTGGCAGATTTTTCGAGGGGTTATAAATAGCCCCCTCTTGGGCTGATTTCAACAAGATTTGAGAAGAGAAAATTTCCTATCTTTCAAGTATTTTTCAGCAAGAGTTTTAAAGAGTTTTTAGGCTAAAAGATTTATCTTTTTATTTGTTTTAAAGTGTAGGAAAATTCAAAGAAAGAGAGTCTTTTGGGAATTGGTTTTGATCTTAATTTCAATATCTATTTAGAGATTTTCTCAAGTGTTTTTCTTTATTCCAAACACTTTGTTTTCTTATACTTGAGCTATCTATCTATCCTATCTATATGATCTTATTTTGTGAGAAAAATTGGTTTGTGATTTATTGAGACCACCAAGTGTTGTAACCTTTTTTACTTTGGCTTTGTGCCTTTCCCTCTAAATGTAAAGGAGGTTGTGATTTCGGTTTGTTGTTATCCCTCTAAGTGTAGAGGAGGTTGTGATTTGGGCTTGTTGTTATCCCTCTAAGTGTAGAGGAGGCTGTGATTTGGGTTTGTTGTTATCCCTCTAAGTGTAGAGGAGGTTGTATTTGGGTTTGTTGTTATCCCTCTTGTGTAGAGGTGATTGTGGTGGAGTTTTGGTTTAGTGCCTTATCCCTCTAGTGTGAGGTGATTATTGTTTGGCTTAGTGCCCATCCCTCTAAGTGTAGAGGTGATCGTTGTTGTGCTTTGCCTCTTGTGTAGAGGTTGTTCTGTTGGAGAGAGGAGTTGTGTACTCCTACTTTGTATTTGCCAAATCCTCAGTGGAGGTTCCCTGTGTGGGAAGTCCTGTGTGGACGTATAGTGGAAATCTTTCTGTGTGAAGGCGGAGACGTAGAGCAGTAACTCAAAGCTCGAAACATATCTTGGTGTTTGCAATTGATCCACTATCTCTAAACTCTCCCTCACTTATATCTTGCATTACTTTATCTTGTTCACATCAAACATGCTAGATATTGTATGTGTGTGCCCATACTTGTGTTGAACCAAGAGAGCTTCAAATAGCATCTCAACTCTTATTTAGAGGAATCAAAAGGAATTAGTCCAGAGCCCTTCACCGGGAATTCGACTACACTCTTTGGTTACACATAGTGTGTTGCATTTAGTTTTTAATTTTGCATCATTTGTCATTAGATTAGCTATACACCTATTCACCCCCACTCTAGGTGTATTTTCAGAACTAAGCCTAGAAACCCTAACACACCAGAGAAGACCATTATAATCACCATTATTATAGTGAAATTTCTCTCTGTGGTTTTCTCCCATTTTAGGTTTTTCACGTAATTCTCTATGTTTACGCTGGCTTTTTTGTGATTTTATTATACCCACTCCATTATTTTAGTGCGTGGATTAATTCCTAGGAAATTACCTACAACACAATTTTAAGAATATTAAACCCAAAATTCAAGTTCGATTCAAATTGGGTTATTCGATAACACAACTTCACTTATACCCTTATTCAGGAGATAGCAGATGTATTAAGTTTACGTTTCTAATCTTATAGCAATGTCTGAAATGTTCCATTTTGGTAACCATTATATTGTTAAAATAATAAAAGTATAATGTACTTCTCTAATTATCAATGTATACAAATAAACATCCTTATAATCTCGCATTTTAGGTGGGTTGACGCAACTATAACTTATTTTTAGAACTGGAACATTTTGTGGAATAATTTTTAAGTTGTCAGTCAATTAGAATTTTACTGGAATTGGAACTAGGACTTTTTTTAAAGTGTTAATTATGGTTGGAGCTGAAAAAGTTCTACATTTTAGTTTCATTATACAAAACGAGATGTTGCATCCTTCAAAATTGTTTCAATTTGTCTCTAGAATTATCAATTGAAATTGGAATCTCTTCTGGATTATTTAATAATTAGTAATTAGTAGTAACTAATTCCAATTAGTGACTAATATTAACAATTATCTTTCAAATATATTAATATTAACTTTTATTATTAACAATTATTTATTATTAATAGTTTAACATTTTGTTCCGTGCTAATTGAAGAATAATTAATTATTTTTTAATAAATTAGACTTTTAAATAAGTAAACAAGGTCAAAGATACTAATATTAATAAACGTATAACTATTTTTAGTTAATAAATCTTACTATAATTAATAATTATATACTTATAGTATTTTTTATTAATGACGTCAGCACGCGTGAGCGATTGTAAGAGCTTGGAAGGACCTCTAATAGAGGAGACATGGAATGATAATGTACACGCCAGTCAAGACTTTTTTTCTTTTTTTAGAGAGCTATTCAAGAAATTTTCCTTTTTTACTATGAGACATCACTTGTAATAATTTTGATATTTATTGTAATATTAATTATTACTAATAATAAATTATTAACAATATTACTCACTAATGTCATTGAATAATCAATAGTGCATACCATTAAATGTAAGAAAATAATGTTATGTTAATAGCTAATTTTTAATAATAATTATTTATTAATATCATTAATTATTAATATTCTTAAGTATTTTTTAATACTATTTTAGAACGTGAAAATATTAAAATGCTACATCATCAAATGTTCTAAATTTTAGTTCCAAATGTATCAAATATTCCACCAAAAAAATTTTCAACTTCATAAACTAATCCGTCAGAATAATTGTTCTAGTTCTCAAAAAAGTTTCAGGAGACTAACAAAATATTTCAAATAAACTTCCTTGTGATCTTACATTTTAGGAACAAATCTCTTATGACTTATTAGTTTTATGTTATTTAGCTAAACACAAAAAAGTCTCTGTTTGCAACTAAATGACAATTTGGTCTCTATTTTTTTCTATAAATCAAAAAATTTCTTATTTTTAATGAACCTAATTAAAATATTCATAAGTTTTTTCTGAAATAGTTAATTGATTTCTTTAGCATTCTTCCTTAGTTAATACCTTTGAATTCCTCGTGTTCACACAATTTTCTTATCAAAATCATCTTCTTATCCAATTTAATTTTACATAGTGATTTTAATTTTAATTGATTATTTTTCTTTATTAAAAAATAAATTCTTGTTTTTCTTGAAATAAAAAAATGAAACGTGTTTGTGTCAAAAACAACGACAACATTTAAGTTCAAAATGAAGAAATGAAAGGAAAGAGGAATTAAATAAGTCTTTTTAAAAAATTACAAATATCTTTATTAAATTTATTAATTAAGAAGACCTGTTGTGAAAGAAATAGGGATCAAATTGTCATTTAGTTACAAATAAGTTTTATTTTTGTGTTTTCGCTAATGAATAGAGAACTCGAGTCTCGGATGCCATTGCCAGTCACATCCAAGGACAGATTCCGCTCGCTCGTCCTACCTCCGCCGTTGAGCTTACCTCCGCTTGTCCACCATGTCTCTCCGCCACGTCCCGCCCAATGTACAACGCGCCTGGGCAGAAGAGGTCCTCTTCCTCCACGCTCTCTGGCACCAGGGCCCCCCGCAAAACCCTAACCCTAACCCTAGCCCCAGCCCTAATCTGCGCCCCACCAACTCTACCGACTTCAAGAAGAAGAGGGGGAGGGGGAGAAGGGGCAAGAAGATCAGAGACCAATCTCAGCCGTCCGATCCTCCGCCGGCCGAGGTCGAATGGCCGGTCAACCCCACGCCGGACCCGGACGTCGAGCCCGCCGGCTGGCCCGACCCAATCCTAAACCCTCGCCAACGGGCCCCACTCCCGGCGGCGGAGCAGGCTAGGGCCAGTGCGCTGTGGGTGCAGCAGACCGCTCTCAAATCTTGCCGTGATTTCTTCTCGAAGGACGGCTCGGATGATGACGAGGACTTGAGCGAGGACGAGGAGGAGGAGAAAGAGGAGGAATCCAAGGCCTTTGAGTTCTTTCTGGGTTTTTTTGAGAATGATGGGGAGTTGAGGGGCTATTATGAAAAGAATTACGAGAAAGGGGAGTTCTTGTGCTTGGTTTGTGCAGGGACTGGAGTGAAATTGGGGAAGAGATATGGGGACTGCATTGCGCTTGTGCAGCATTCGACTGCGATATCGAAGACGAAGAGGAGAGGTGCCCACCGGGGGTTCGGACGGGCGGTGTGCCGAGTTCTCGGATGGGATATCAAGAGGCTTCCGAGTATCGTTCTCGATCTCAAGGAGTCCCAGGGACAGTCTCTGGTTAAAGCAGCAAAAACACAGGTATAACTTCTCGATGAACACTCTCATTTCTTGAAAGTTTTGAATCTTTTTGCTTCATGCAAGTTTCTGAGAGTGTGCGATAATTGAGGAGATTGTTGAATTAAGAGACATTGAAGCATTACTATATGTTATCTGCACAAATTTTTAATAGTTTTAATTTAATATGATTACTTCCTTTGAGGAATACTAGGATCTTACCTTTTAAACTGGTGAGTACTGAGTAGGCCTGAGCATCGTTGCGTTTGGTTTGTTTTTTTTTTTTCTTCCAAACCGAACCAAACTGGTCACAGCTGAACCGAACCAAAATCAAACCGATTGAAGGAAAAACCAAAGCAGATTGAACCGAAATTTTCGGTTCGATTCGGTTTGCTTCGGTTCTGAACCAATTGTATAGGGATAAAATTGTTTCATTTCATTCAGCAAGCTACCAACTTATAGAGACACGGATCAAAAGTTGTGCTAATAAGACTAAAAAAACACCATACACCCATTTACATTGTTCCACAAACCACCATCACCAAATCTACAAAGCTTACAAAAGAAGTAAAAAAACTAGAAAACAAAAACACAACAAATTCTTCAGCTCTAATATTTTTATGCACATAAATTCTTATCACAAATAACGGGAACAATAATCACATGTGATATTCACCTCATAAAATCAATTGTATATGGATAAAATTGTTTCATTTCATTCGGCAATCTAGCAACTTACAGAGACACGGATCAAAAGTTTGTGCTAATAAAACTAAAAAAACACCATACGCCCATTACATTGTTCCACAAACCATCATCCCCAAATCTACAAAGCTAACAAAAGAAGTAAAAAACTAGAAAACAGAAACTCAACAAAATTTTCAGCTCTTATCTACAGGGGCCGACTTGAACGAGCCGGACTTCTTGGGTAGCAGAAGGTTGTGGATGTTGGTGCTTTCGTCGCAACCTAATACTATTTAAAAAAACATTTTGAAAAATATTTTTAAAGGCAATTAAAAAGGGAATCATGTCTTAGACCTCTGTGATTGTCGGTTCCGATGCCATTTTAGACAAATCTAGATTAAAAAAATGAACATTTAGTTTATGAAACAAGGTTATCTACTGAAATTTCAAGACTAATAATTGAATCAAATTCTTTGAAAAAAAGATTACCTATGTCATTCTTTTCAAGAGAATCCAAGCCTTCATCAACACTCATCTTAGTTGATGACATTTTGACTCGACACCAATCTTCGGGGCAAATGAGAGCTCGTACCATTCTAGGACTCAATGAACTCCAAAAAGGATCAAGAATTCGGCCACCACTACTATATGTCGATTCGGAAGCTACAGTGGAGATGGGAACGACCAACACGTCATGAACCATTCGAGAGAGGATCAGAAATCTTTAACTATTAACATTCCAATACTCTAAAATGTTAGATGTAAAGAAATCTTCTTCGGCATCTTCACTTAGAAATTTGTTCAATTCCGTCTTTGCCTCCTCACCTCCAACAATGGCTCTCATCTTCTTAAATCGACTCCTCACATCTAATGATTGAGGAGAGGAAACATTCGCAACATTGCTTGAAAATTGAGATAACTCAACCAGTTGTTCACTTTGACTTTCATATTTAGACTTGTAGTCATTGAACAATGTCGACGCGGTCTCTTTCACAATTCTCCAAACTTTCCCTTTCACCATAACGAAGTTCATGAACAAATTGTATGTATTGTTTCCTTGTATCGTGGGTCAAGAAGCACGGCAATGTACATTAGCATGTTAGTCTTCTCCCAACTCCCCTAATACTTATCAAATTTCTCTTGCATCTTAAATGCAATTTTACTCAATTCAACATCCCAACTTTCTTGTTTATCAATCAACTTACAAGCCACATTACTAAGCTCATGTAGAAAATTATTGTTAGTTACATACAAAGAACCAAAAACAAGCAACGTGAGTTGATAAAAATGTTCAAGAAAGGTACGCAACCTCCTTGCATTAGCCCAATCACTCTTCGATGGCATCTCTTAAACTTCATTCCCACTTAACACTTGATTTCTAAAGAAAGGGTCTTCATTACCAAACCTTTTAAAAGCTCTTTCATACTTGCATGCGATATTCAACATCAAATAGGTGGAGTTCCATGTCATATTCACATTCAAACATAGGGTTTTTGACCATTCAATCTTTTCAATCCTACACAAGTTTTAAATTTTTGTAAGCAAGAAGAACTACTCACATACTTCACAACGAACGAACCCGAGCAACCAAAGAACCTAATTCTTTAATTCCATCGTTAATAATAAGATTAACGATGTGTGCAATACACCTCATGTGAAGGTGTTTCTCACGTAGCATTATACCATTCCAATTATTAAGCCTCTTCTTCAAATAGCTAACCATGGTATCATTAGATGAAACGTTATCAACACTTATGGTGAAAACATTCTCAATCCCCAATCCACCAAACACCTCTCCACCACCCTACCAAGCTCATCACCTTTATGGCTAGGAATTGGACAAAAGTTTAATACTCTTTTATTTAATTTCCAATCACTATCAACCCAATGTGCCGTGAGACTCATATAATTGATGTTTTGAATTTATGTTCAAGTGTCCGTGGTAAGAGATACCATTTGACAGGTAACTTTTAACAAATTCTTTAAACTCGCCTTCTCATCATGATATAGATGGTAACAATCAGTATTCTAAAAAAAGGTTTAAGCGGCCGATTAATCGTTCGCTTAAATGTTTGCGCCCTGAAACCGAGCAGAACTTGAAGAAAACAGTCAGATTACTCGGCCAGGCGATTAATTCGCTTAAGCGATGATTAAGCGTCTAATCGATGATTAATTAGCATCCGTTTAAACGTTATTCAATCATTTTCTAAATGGATTCGAATTTCGAACCCATTAAGTTAACTGAACTCAAACCCGATCCAATAATTACAACAACAACTAAGCCATTTGTCCCAAATATTTGGGGGTAGGCTGCTTTCTCGTCAACGACGACCTCCTCCTGCGTCGACGGTGACCCCCCCTGGTCAGCACTCTCTCTCCCGTCTCGCGTGCACGTATTTTGCCCAGGTTCTTGCCAATAGTCTTTTTTTCTTTTAATAGGTTGAGGAGTACCTCTAGCGAGAGAAGGATAGAGTTACACATTACTTGCAGTTGCATCTAGTAGGGAACCAAAGTTGTTGGAAGTATATTGCTTTTGAAAGAAATACATATATTTGTTCATTTAAAAGTATTTTTTTTTAACTATAGTTGTTGGAGGTGGAGATACATTGATGTACTTTGAACTGATTGTCATTATTACTTTTAAATTTCTCTTAGTAATAGCAATTCAATTTTTCGAGTTATGTTTGCTTTATCTTTTATGTTCTTTTTGGGAGTTTATAGAATTCATATTTTCATGTTTTAAGTATTATAATATTATTGTATATTAAAATAATAATAAAACGTGTAATCCGTTTAATCACCGTTTAAACCGTTTAAGCATTATGCGCTCCCAGACTGCGTGCGTACTGAGACCACTTTTTAGAACATTGGTAACAATCCCTTTGGATGGTCCAAAGGGATGGGATGTTAAACCTAAGGCATAGAATTGACATGAAATACTTAAATCCAACACCTTCCACCAACTTAAAAGGTTGTTCGTCAACAATTATAAAATATGTGAGGGCGTTTCTTTTAGCACGTTCATCATGTTCCCAATTACTAAGGTTAACCCCCTCACTTCTTCCTCCTATTGTTGGTTGTAAACTTGAGAGTTTTTTCTGGGTTGCTTCATTATGTGGGATTTTCCTACAACTTTCAACATGTGCATGCATTGTGGATGTACCATTACGTGTATTACCACTATATTCCTTACCACAATACTTGCATGCTACTCTTTTAGGTACACTATCTTCAACTTCCGCAAAGTGTAACCATACCGTAGATCTTCTTCGTCTCCTTTCTTTCTCTACTTGCCAATTGACTGTTTTGTTGAGTAGCCTCCGCCCTCAATGGTTCCTCCCCTTGTTCAACCTACAAACAAATAAAACAATATTACTAAAAAGGGCAAACCATCACAAACAACTGAACAAGTGAACTCATCTACAAACGAGTTAAATCATTAACAATGTTAGTACCTTGATTATAAAGCAACTACTTTATAGAATGCATCAAATTTCAGACAATTTCTAATGTAGCTGAAAAAATTATACGAAGAATGCTCTGATTGATGATTTCGATGGGAAAAGAGAATTCTGATTCATTTGATCTTTATGGCTAGAAAATGATATATATCTTTTGAAGAAACCTTTACTAGGTTGTTCACTTTGTGTGTGTGTGTGTGTGTGTTGTCACTTGGTTTACTGAGATAGTGTGATATTAACTTTATGCTTCCACCTCCATTGCACAATAGGGGTCTGTTGAAGTGGTGATGCACATTTGCAGTGAAGTCAATTAATGGCAGATTGGTAAGCTGTGGTCTAAATGAGATCTGTTGTCCCCCCACAATTTCTAGCTTGGCCACATGATATGTCAAATTCTCATTTTTTTGTGCAGTGTGCTTTATTGGTTACAGCACTTGTGACATCCATGAAGAATGTTCAAGTTTGTTGATTTAGTTTTATAAAATGGCTTTAAAATTTCTAAAATACATTGCATGAAGCTTTGCTAGTATTATTGGATTCACCCAGAAAGGAAACTTCCTATCATCCAGTCTCTTCAAATTTTCAGTTGTTGCTCTTGCAATAGGTTTGAACAATCTCTTGGACATCTAATATATTGTTGGTTTCTCTCTCATTAGGTAAGGATATAATTCTTCTACAAGGAGATTCATCAAGGACCAGCTGGTTGAAAACAAACAAAAAACCTCAACAGCTAACGAGAGAAGAAAATTTTAAAATGGAAGAGAAGAAATTTTAAAATTAGAAATATTTAACAACATCACAGGTGAATTAAATAAATACTGGCGTCGTCGTCATGGTCCCGCGACCGCGAGGAAGCGGGTTGGAGATCTGGCTCTGATTGATGATTTCGATTTCGATTTCGATGGGAAAAGAGAATTCTAATTGATGGTTGATATGATGATGATTTAGGGGGGCAATCGGGTCAAACTCTCAGCCCAAAATAAACCACATCTCTGTGCGACGGTGGAGACCGGAGAAGAGAGACAATAGAGGGGGCGGTGGGGGGGTAGAAATTGCCTTAAAAACCGACTGTCCCTCAATTTCAGAAAATTGACAACAAATACACCTGTCATTTGAATAACTCACCTCGACAGAATTTGAAGATGAGGTTGGCATCGACAGTTTTGTAGGCGGTGTGAGTGCTGGTGGTGGTGGTGCCGAAGGAGTGGTGAGCTTCGAGGTAATTGGCGTTTGGTTATCTGGATGGTTTGGTTTGAATCGGTTAAAAGAACTCTTGAAACCACACCAAACCGAATCAACCGAACTCACAAACTACCACCCACAGCGAACCGAATCTGTTTTCGCACTGGACCAAACCGACCGATTTCAAACGGTTCGGTCGGTTTCTTGGTTTGGCCGGTAATTTGTGTTGGCCCAAAGGCCTATCACCCTAGTTTTGATGATGATCAACTCATGAAGTTATGTTTACTAATGATCTTGTGTTTAATTAGTGACAGATTCATTATCAAGATCTTAGTAGGTGCATAGCTCAACAAAGGATAAAATGTCAAGATTTGGAGCTAGCACGGTGTGATCCAAGGAGCTTTTGGATCAAGCTTGGACTAAGTCAAGAAGATGAGAAGACTTCAAGGGAAGGCTTCAAGATCAAGACTTGTGTCTAGGTATAAGATTTTTATGTTTTAGATAAAATGTAAAGGATAGAATAGTTGGTGGATTGCTCAAGTATATATCACACACACACTCTTGATTTACTTGTCTTTTCATAAAAGAATTTTCTGATTTAGAAAAGACTTTCATTTTTGGAAAAATATCATATTTTGGTTTTTGGTATTTCTCATATTCATATCTTTAAACCAAAACCAAGTTTAGAGCTTTATGACAAAAACATAGATATTGTATTATGATTGTGTAGTGGATCATATCCATACACACTATGCCTTAAAAATATATCTTGTTTTTGTATTTGATGAAGATTTGGAAAAACATGTTTTGGAAAAACAAAGTTTAGAAAACATGTTTTGGAAAATACAGTTTTTATCATGAGCCAAATATTTCCAAGTTACAAAAATAGTCCAATCTTTTATAACATGCCTTGATTTTGTGCAAGCATGTTTGTATATCAAAGTATATTGGTTAAACTATTTTTGTAGATTTTTATGTATTTTATGGGATTTTATTTGAGCCAAAAAGACTAACTTTTTAATCCCAGAAAAATTGTTTCAGGCTTCAGCTAGTCGACTTATACTAGCTTATAAGTCGACTAACCCTGAAGTCGGTCGACCGACGTGCACGGACGTGCACGTTTGATCTGGCAGTGTGCCGGGCGACCGGGGCGGGCGACCGGAATTCAGAGACTTGCTCTCTGTTTTTCTGGGTCGACCGGGTCGGTCGACCGGTAGCTCCAACGGTCGGATTTTTGACCGTTGGTGGTCGACCGGCAGTTCTGACAGATCCCAACGGCTAGTTTTCTGGCAGCCTATAAATTGGGGGTCTTGTCATTGTTTTGAGATAAGATTTTAGGAGAGCTTTGAGCCAGTTTTCCCATTCTTTTAAAAGGGTTTTCTCCACAAATTTGAGTGCAAATATTTCCTATCTAAAGGGAAGATTTTATCAAGAGTGTTAAAGTGATTCTTTGAATTTTCCTCCATCATCTCAATCCTTGTTTTTCTCACACCACACTTGAGCCATCCATTGATTATTCATCCTATAGGTGTGTTGTAGTGAGAGTGCTTTAGGTGATCAAAGTGTTGTGATCACCAAAGATCTTTTCTTTGTTCTTTGAGGAGACGGGCAAGTGTGCTCGTGGTTGTTTAGGGTTCGGGTGCGAACTCTTATTGATTGAGGTGCGGCCTCGGCGAGCCGGTGGGCTTGCGGTGTGTAAGGGACTAGAGAGTCCGAGGGCTTGTAGGTGTTGCGGCACCGAGGAGAGATCCATTGGGATCTTGCATAGTGGAAATCCTTCGTGTGTCGAAGGCGGGGATGTAGAGCAAGTGTGCTCGAACCTCGAAACATACCCTTGTGTTTGCGATTGCTCACTCTCTCTCTTTGTCTCTTTTATATCTTGCATATTTTTTATTGTGCTCATCTTTATATGCTAGATATTCATTTGTGCTCATATTGATATACTTGCTTGGGATTGTTGCTAACACTTGTATTCAACCAAGAGAGCCAACGCGGCACCTCAACCCATTCAAGGGGAATCTAGAGAAGTTTGTCCAGAGCCCTTCACGGGGAATTCGGCAACACTCTTGTGTTATACGTGGTGTTTAGTGTAAAAGTTTTATTTGGTCATAATTGTTTTTAGCTTCCGCATCATTCATCATTAAGTGACCATTAGATTAGCCTTCACCTATTCACCCCCCTCTAGGTGAACCATTAGATTAGCCTTCACCCAATTCACCCCCCTCTTTTATATTTGGGATATGTATGCATATTGTTAGATTTGGATAAATCATACATATACCTAGAAGTTTGTTGATTTTATGATTTTGAGTTGAATTGTAAAAATTTGATACATGATCACTTTTGAGCTTCAATGTCTATTTTCATGAAAATGCTATTTACATAACCTTTGAACACTCATCTTTTACTTTTTAAGATAATTTTGAGCTTTATGGACTATGAGTGATTGAACTTTTATGTATTTAGTATGATTCATGAAATACATATGCTTTGATTTTATGTTTTTGAAGGATCTTTAACTAGTTTTTCAAAAATTATTTTAACTAGTTAATTGTTCTTCATTTGGTAGAGTTTTTCAAACAAAGCTTATTTTTCAAATCTATTTTTGAAAACCCCTACCATCTATGGGAGGATGGATGGGCGTTTATGCCTTGTATGCTTCATTGAAAATCTTCTATCTTGAGCATATGAAGGGTGGTAGGTTATGAGATATACACTTGATCTTATTGTTATGTCAATTGGTATCATTGAATCGTTTCAATTGGTATCAATATGAACTTATTTTGTATATTCTCATATTTTGTTTCTTATATATGTATGTATCAATTTCACTTGGTATACTCATTTCTCATACATATATATGATTTTCATGTGCTTAACTTACTATTGGCTCACATTTTTTTTAAAAAAAAAAGCACAAAGCTTTTGATGAAAAATAAAATTTTTTGGATCATTATGTTTACCATTGATATCAAAATGCTTCAACTTTATATTTGTTAAATGTCAATTGGTATCTATATGTTTTACAAAAATGATTATTTTCAATTTGGTATCTTTAAAAAATTTGATTGTTTTACAAGAGCTCTGATACCTTTAAAAATTTTTTTAAAAAAAAAATTAAAAATGTTTTGGTATGTATTTCCTATATGCAAGGAGAGCTTAACATCTCTCTTACGTATAGATTCATGTTGAGTATATTATAAATTGAGGAGCTTGACAACTCTTCTTTATATGATATACGTGTGTAGGGGGAGCTTCACATCTCCTCTTATGCATTACATAATATGTGTTATGTGAGTTAGGGCTTGTCATCCTTCTTCATATAATGCATATGTGTAGGGAAGCTAACTTAGCGTCTTCCTCTTCATGAATGTATATCGCATATAAATCTTTATTGATTGATTTGTTTAACCCCTTGATCTTTTTTGTTTTTGACAAAAAGGGGGAGAAAAATTTGTTTGATTTGATTTTACCCCTTTGTTGATGATTGACAAAAAGGGGGAGAAAGATTTTGAGTTTATATGCATACTTGTGTTTAGTTTTCTCATGCATAGACATAAGTAAAATAGATATACATAATAAGATTTTTTTTTATGCATATATGTTTTGTATTGCAAATAGGAGAAAAAGATTTATTTTGTTTCATCTCCATCATTTGCATACTTATTCATGTGCTTCATTGTCATATCTTATTATATTTTTGTTATGCATGAGTTAAGGGGGAGCTTCTTTGAAGCTTTACTTTAATCCATGCATATATAACCTCATGAGTTTTGTCATCATCAAAAAGGGGGAGATTGTTGGCCCAAAGGCCTATCACCCTAGTTTTGATGATGATCAACTCATGAAGTTATGTTTACTAATGATCTTGTGTTTAATTAGTGACAGATTCATTATCAAGATCTTAGTAGGTGCATAGCTCAATAAAGGATAAAATGTCAAGATTTGGAGCTAGCACGGTGTGATCCAAGGAGCTTTTAGATCAAGCTTGGACCAAGTCAAGAAGATGAGAAGACTTCAAGGGAAGGCTTCAAGATCAAGACTTGTGTCTAGGTATAAGATTTTTATGTTTTAGATAAAATGTAAAGGATAGAATAGTTGGTGGATTGCTCAAGTATATATCACACACACACTCTTGATTTACTTGTCTTTTCATAAAAGAATTTTCAGATTTAGAAAAGACTTTCATTTTTGGAAAATATCATATTTTGGTTTTGGTATTTCTCATATTCATATTTTTAAACCAAAACCAAGTTTAGAGCTTTATGACAAAAACATAGATATTGTATTATGATTGTGTAGTGGATCATATCCATACACACTATGCCTTAAAAGTATATCTTGTTTTTGTATTTGATGAAGATTTGGAAAAACATGTTTTGGAAAAATAAAGTTTAGAAAACATGTTTTGGAAAATACAGTTTTTATCATGAGCCAAATATTTTCAAGTTACAAAAATAGTCCAATCTTTTATAACATGCCTTGATTTTGTGCAAGCATGTTTGTATATCAAAGTATATTGGTTAAACTATTTTTGTAGATTTTTATGTATTTTATGGGATTTTATTTGAGCCAAAAAGACTAACTTTTTAATCCCAGAAAAATTGTTTCAGGCTTCAGCTAGTGACTTATACTAGCTTATAAGTCGACTAACCCTGAAGTCGGTCGACCGGGTCGGTCGACCGACGTGCACGGACGTGCACGTTTGATCTGGCAGTGTGCCGGGCGACCGGGGCGGGCGACCGGAATTCAGAGACTTGCTCTCTGTTTTTCTGGGTCGACCGGGTCGGTCGACCGGTAGCTCTAACGGTCGGATTTTTGACCATTGGCGGTCGACCGGGCCGGTCGACCGGCAGTTCTGACAGATCCCAACGGCTAGTTTTCTGGCAGCCTATAAATTGGGGGTCTTGTCATTATTTTGAGATAAGATTTTAGGAGAGCTTTGAGCCAGTTTTTCCCATTCTTTTAAAAGGGTTTTCTCCACAAATTTGAGTGCAAATATTTCCTATCTAAAGGGAAAATTTTATCAAGAGTGTTAAAGTGATTCTTTGAGTTTTCCTCCATCATCTCAATCCTTGTTTTTCTCACACCACACTTGAGCCATCCATTGATTATTCATCCTATAGGTGTGTTGTAGTGAGAGTGCTTTAGGTGATCAAAGTGTTGTGATCACCAAAGATCTTTTCTTTGTTCTTTGAGGAGACGGGCAAGTGTGCTCGTGGTTGTTTAGGGTTCGGGTGCGAACTCTTGTTGATTGAGGTGCGGCCTCGGCGAGCCGGTGGGCTTGCGGTGTGTAAGGGACTAGAGAGTCCGAGGGTTTGTAGGTGTTGCGGCACCGAGGAGAGATCCATTGGGATCTTGCATAGTGGAAATCCTTCGTGTGTCGAAGGCGGGGATGTAGAGCAAGTGTGCTCGAACCTCGAAATATACCCTTGTGTTTGCGATTGCTCACTCTCTCTCTTTGTCTCTTTTATATCTTGCATACTTTTATTGTGCTCATCTTTATATGCTAGATATTCATTTGTGCTCATATTGATATACTTGCTTGGGATTGTTGCTAACACTTGTATTCAACCAAGAGAGCCAACGCGACACCTCAACCCATTCAAGGGGAATCTAGAGGAGTGTGTCCAGAGCCCTTCACGGGAAATTCGGCAACACTCTTGTGTTATACGTGGTGTTTAGTGTAAAAGTTTTATTTGGTCATAATTGTTTTTAGCTTCCGCATCATTCATCATTAAGTGACCATTAGATTAGCCTTCACCTATTCACCCCCCCTCTAGGTGAACCATTAGATTAGCCTTCACCCAATTCACCCCCCCTTTTATATTTGGGATATGTATGCATATTGTTAGATTTGGATAAATCATACATATACCTAGAAGTTTGTTGATTTTATGATTTTGAGTTGAATTGTAAAAATTTGATACATGATCACTTTTGAGCTTTAATGTCTATTTTCATGAAAATGCTATTTACATAACCTTTGAACACTCATCTTTTACTTTTTAAGATAATTTTGAGCTTTATGGACTATGAGTGATTGAACTTTTATGTATTTAGTATGATTCATGAAATACATATGCTTTGATTTCATGTTTTTGAAGGATCTTTAACTAGTTTTTCAAAAATTATTTTAACTAGTTAATTGTTCTTCATTTGGTAGAGTTTTTCAAACAAAGCTTATTTTTCAAATCTATTTTGAAAAACCCTACCATCTATGGGAGGATGGATGGGCGTTTATGCCTTGTATGCTTCATTGAAAATCTTCTATCTTGAGCATATGAAGGGTGGTAGGTTATGAGATATACACTTGATCTTATTGTTATGTCAATTGGTATCATTGAATCGTTTCAATTGGTATCAATATGAACTTATTTTGTATATTCTCATATTTTGTTTCTTATATATGTATGCATCAATTTCACTTGGTATACTCATTTCTCATACATATATATGATTTTCATGTGCTTAACTTACTATTGGCTCACATTTTTTAAAAAAAAAAAGCACAAAGCTTTTGATGAAAAATAAAATTTTTTGGATCATTATGTTTACCATTGATATCAAAATGCTTCAACTTCATATTTGTTAAATGTCAATTGGTATCTATATGTTTTACAAAAATGATTATTTTCAATTTGGTATCTTTAAAAAATTTGATTGTTCTACAAGAGCTCTGATACCTTTAAAAAATTTTTAAAAAAAAAATTAAAAATGTTTTGGTATGTATTTCCTATATGCAAGGAGAGCTTAACATCTCTCTTACGTATAGATTCATGTTGAGTATATTATAAATTGAGGAGCTTGACAACTCTTCTTTATATGATATACGTGTGTAGGGGGAGCTTCACATCTCCTCTTATGCATTACATAATATGTGTTATGTGAGTTAGGGCTTGTCATCCCTTCTTCATATAATGCATATGTGTAGGGAAGCTAACTTAGCGTCTTCCTCTTCATGAATGTATATCGCATATAAATCTTTATTGATTGATTTGTTTAACCCCTTCTTGATCTTTTTTGTTTTTGACAAAAAGGGGGAGAAAAATTTGTTTGATTTGATTTTACCCCTTTGTTGATGATTGACAAAAAGGGGGAGAAAGATTTTGAGTTTATATGCATACTTGTGTTTAGTTTTCTCATGCATAGACATAAGTAAAATAGATATACATAATAAGATTTTTTTTATGCATATATGTTTTGTATTGCAAATAGGAGAAAAAGATTTATTTTGTTTCATCTCCATCATTTGCATACTTATTCATGTGCTTCATTGTCATATCTTATTATATTTTTATTATGCATGAGTTAAGGGGGAGCTTCTTTGAAGCTTTACTTTAATCCATGCATATATAACCTCATGAGTTTTGTCATCATCAAAAAGGGGGAGATTGTTGGCCCAAAGGCCTATCACCCTAGTTTTGATGATGATCAACTCATGAAGTTATGTTTACTAATGATCTTGTGTTTAATTAGTGACAGATTCATTATCAAGATCTTAGTAGGTGCATAGCTCAATAAAGGATAAAATGTCAAGATTTGGAGCTAGCACGGTGTGATCCAAGGAGCTTTTGGATCAAGCTTGGACCAAGTCAAGAAGATGAGAAGACTTCAAGGGAAGGCTTCAAGATCAAGACTTGTGTCTAGGTATAAGATTTTTATGTTTTAGATAAAATGTAAAGGATAGAATAGTTGGTGGATTGCTCAAGTATATATCACACACACACTCTTGATTTACTTGTCTTTTCATAAAAGAATTTTCAGATTTAGAAAAGACTTTCATTTTTGGAAAAATATCATATTTTGGTTTTTGGTATTTCTCATATTCATATCTTTAAACCAAAATCAAGTTTAGAGCTTTATGACAAAAACATAGATATTGTATTATGATTGTGTAGTGGATCATATCCATACACACTATGCCTTAAAAGTATATCTTGTTTTTGTATTTGATGAAGATTTGGAAAACATGTTTTGGAAAAACAAAGTTTAGAAAACATGTTTTGGAAAATACAGTTTTTATCATGAGCCAAATATTTCCAAGTTATAAAAATAGTCCAATCTTTTATAACATGCCTTGATTTTGTGCAAGCATGTTTGTATATCAAAGTATATTGGTTAAACTATTTTTGTAGATTTTTATGTATTTTATGGGATTTTATTTGAGCCAAAAAGACTAACTTTTTAATCCCAGAAAAATTGTTTCAGGCTTCAGCTAGTCGACTTATACTAGCTTATAAGTCGACTAACCCTGAAGTCGGTCGACCGGGTCGGTCGACCGACGTGCACGTACGTGCACGTTTGATCTGGCAGTGTGCCGGGCGACCGGGGCGGGCGACCGGAATTCAGAGACTTGCTCTCTGTTTTTCTGGGTCAACCGGGTCGGTCGACCGGTAGCTCCAACGGTCGGATTTTTGACCGTTGGCGGTCGACCGGGCCGGTCGACCGGGCCGGTCGACCGGCAGTTCTGACAGATCCCAACGGCTAGTTTTCTGGCAGCCTATAAATTGGGGGTCTTGTCATTGTTTTGAGATAAGATTTTAGGAGAGCTTTGAGCCAGTTTTTCCCATTCTTTTAAAAGGGTTTTCTCCACAAATTTGAGTGCAAATATTTCCTATCTAAAGGGAAGATTTTATCAAGAGTGTTAAAGTGATTCTTTGAGTTTTCCTCCATCATCTCAATCCTTGTTTTTCTCACACCACACTTGAGCCATCCATTGATTATTCATCCTATAGGTGTGTTGTAGTGAGAGTGCTTTAGGTGATCAAAGTGTTGTGATCATCAAAGATCTTTTCTTTGTTCTTTGAGGAGACGGGCAAGTGTGCTCGTGGTTGTTTAGGGTTCGGGTGCGAACTCTTGTTGATTGAGGTGCGGCCTCGGCGAGCCGGTGGGCTTGCGGTGTGTAAGGGACTAGAGAGTCCGAGGGCTTGTAGGTGTTGCGGCACCGAGAGATCCATTGGGATCTTGCATAGTGGAAATCCTTCGTGTGTCGAAGGCGGGGATGTAGAGCAAGTGTGCTCGAACCTCGAAACATACCCTTGTGTTTGCGATTGCTCACTCTCTCTCTCTCTCTTTGTCTCTTTTATATCTTGCATACTTTTATTGTGCTCATCTTTATATGCTAGATATTCATTTGTGCTCATATTGATATACTTGCTTGGGATTGTTGCTAACACTTGTATTCAACCAAGAGAGCCAACGCGGCACCTCAACCCATTCAAGGGGAATCTAGAGGAGTTTGTCCAGAGCCCTTCACGGGGAATTCGGCAACACTCTTGTGTTATACGTGGTGTTTAGTGTAAAAGTTTTATTTAGTCATAATTGTTTTTAGCTTCCGCATCATTCATCATTAAGTGACTATTAGATTAGCCTTCACCTATTCACCCCCCTTCTAGGTGAACCTACAATTTGCTCAGGCCTACTGGTGAGGGTTGATGTTCTTGCACCACTTGCATGCATCATTCTCTTTTGAGTTTTGATGTCTCTAAATTAGAAGCATAATACTATGAGAATTTTATTTTCTGTTTGGAATTGTTATCATTAGGTGGTTGTAATGGGATAATTACTGGAAGAAATGCCTCCTGCTCTTTGTCACATTTACCTTACACATTCAGATTGCAATATTTTTCAGACACGCTTTGATTGTAAGTTTATTGTCCTTGTTATCTACTGTCATAAAATGAGTAATCCAATAGCTAATCTTTTATTTTTACCTGTATTGCAGAATTAATTTTCAGTGTTTGAGTGTGTATGTTTCTTGTAGTCTTCTTCTTCAATTTGTGTGCGCGCATGCGCGCAATATTTTTTTCCTTGATAAGGGTGGGGATTGGGTTTCATTTTTACAACCTACCTATTGTTTTTGTTATTTGTTTTATTAACTTATCTACTGGGTAATTTTGTTTGCACTCCCATGGTACAGGATGATTTGCCGAAAGAAGATGGCACTGAGATTGTAGAGATACCAGATGTAAAATGCTAACTTTTTCATTTTAACTTATACAGAAACCAAGTGATTTAGTTTGGTCCTTTTGTTTTGGCTATTTTTTCTAGCATTGATTTTTTTCTAATTCAGGATGATGTGCAGAAAGAGGACTCCAATGGGGATTTGATGGATTGCACCAAAGCAAACGAGACTGAAATACCAATTGTACACTCGTTATTTCTGAATTGTTGATGTTCTTTTTTCTTAACATGCATTGATTTTCTAAGGCATAATTTGCAGAAAGAAGGTGTTAATAATGAAAAAGAAGAGCTCGTGAATGAGTGTGGCAAGCATCTAGAGGAGAGCAACAAAAACAACACAAAAGATGCCAAGAAGAAACATCTGATCTCTAGTCCATCTAATCCTCCAGCTGCGGAGATTGTATGGCCATGTGAGCCTAGCATGGGCCCAAAACCAGGTGCCACTAGTTGGGAAGATCTGATCCAGGCATCCGCTACAACACAACCCAGGCAACTTCCTTCTATTGAGCAGGTAAGGGCCACTGCTGCGCAGGTGCAGCAGAATGGCCTGAAGGCATGCCGAGATTTCCTTGCCAAGCCAGATGGCTCCTCCTCATCATCTGATGATGTTGAGGATGACGAGGAGGAGATGAAGAAGCGTGAGTCACTGGCCTTTAAGTTTTTTTCGATGCTTTTCAAGATGGACCCCAATCTAAGAAATTACTATGAGAAGAACTGTCAAAAGGGGGAATTTTGCTGCTTGGTATGTGGGGGAATTGGGATGAAGACATGGAAGAGGTTTGGGAGTTGTCTTGGCCTTGTGCAACACTCGAAATCTATTGCCAATACAAAGAGGAGATGGGCTCACCGGGCATTTGGGAGGGCTGTCTGCCAGATACTTGGTTGGGACATTAATGGGAACTCAAGTATTGATGCTCCCAGAGAATCTCAAGCACAACTTTTAGAAAAATCTGCCGAGTCACAGGTAATTCTTCTTTCTCCATGTGTTGTTCTTCATAAGGTTAAAATAATCTTATTAAGATGCATTACGTTAATTGAATATTTTCTTGGAATTTTATATCTTTTTTCTTTTCTAAATATCATACCGTCTAAGCCTTTCCCATCAAAATGGGGTCAGCCCTTGGGCATTACTCAAAGAAAAGAAAGTTCCATACAAGAACTAACAAAATTTTACGACTAGCGGCCAAGCGGACATAACCTTCTATTGGTGCCATGTTCCTAGAAAGAAAACTATGAGCTTTGGGCCATGTCATGGAACCAGTTGGTGCGAGTCATTCTATCTATTCTGAAGGTGTTCGAAATTTCAGTTCTTCCTATTTAAGTAATCTCATGATTTGTGATCATTACAGAAACTTCTCTATTGGAATTCACACTTTTCAGGAGTTATAATTTAATTTGATAGCAAATCATGAATTGCAATAACTGTAATTGGAATTCCACCAATTACAGAAAACCAACAACTGTATTTTTCTCAAATCCTGCAACTGAAAATCATAACTTTCTACATACAGGAAATCAATATTGTGAGCATTATAAATCAAGCCTGTTTGTATAGCAGCCAAAGCCTCCTTGGATAGATAACTATTCAGTTGTGGGCAATGTGCCCTCTCATGAGTCCTGTAGATTGGTGTTCAGCTAGTCGTGGATCAAAATTACAACTGGCATTATGTCTTTTTCTTTTTTTGTCACAAGTAGTTATGTTGTTCAAATTTATCTGCTCACTAACAAGAAGAAAAGTTGTATTGACTTTCCAATTTGAACATTTGGCCATTTTATTGCAAGTTGTGAGTTGCGGTGCAATTGGCTGAGGCTAAACTCAAAATAATGGTAGGCAGTTTACCATTTTCCCCAGGAGAATTTTAGAACCCAACAGCCAAAGTCGTCATTATGGGTGAAATTTAGTTTGGTGCCTTCACATCAAAATAAATTTGGGCTAAAGAAAAACAAATCAGCCATGTAACCTTTGATCTCAGTTAAGATTTAACACATCATAGAAAACAAAATCATCTTAAATTAAATTATATTGAAAGCTTTGCTGATAGTGGAAGATACAAAGCAAGAAAATGAGAATTATTATGCTACCATAACCATTTATCAAAACATGTTTGATGTAATACGGGAGGATCATAATCACCTTCAAATCAAAGAAATAGGAAATTTGGGTTTTGACCCAAAAAAAAGAGAAATTAGGGTTTAAGAGATAAAGATAAGAACCGGATAGATTTTAGGCATCGCACCCTTGCACCACGGGCTTCACACCTCATTCTCAAGAGCTCATGAGCTCTAAAATTTTAACTGGGAAATTTTTATTCATTCATTGTCTACCTTATTCATTGAGTTGAGATTCTTTAAATAGGGTACTACAAAGCAAAATTTTCCATCACAAACGATGTGGGACTAAACAATAAAAGCCTACAATAAAAGCAAATAAAAAGACTACAATAGAAAACAACTAAAAGTGATTCTCATTAATTCTTCTCGACTTGAAAGCATTCATCGGAGATGAATGCAGTGGTAAGTAGCAAGACAAGCACAATTGGATTGAAGCTCATCACACTTTCTCAATCAGGCCAAGGTGGTGGTTGAGGAAGTAGTAGTGACGCGTCATAGCTGAACCAAGGTGGTGGAGGTGGAACTGGTTTCTGTGACAGATCAGATGTGAGGGATGGTAGGTCAAGCCAATTACATGTAGCAGACAGATGTGAATCATCCACGATGAAAACTGAACCGACTGCACTTTGCACTATAAGTAGCATGATCTCCTGTGAACTTGTCTCTTGTAGATATATCTGAGGGATCGTACTCATCAGGCGATCTCAATGTTAATGAGGCCCTCGTAGCTGCCAAAGATGATACTAGCTCCATAGTAGGCTTTACTGAGAGATCTACAAGGGTCTCAATAGGCAGCTCTATAATTTCTATGGGCCGTGAGAAATCTCTTATTGCAGTGACACCAACTCAGCAACAACTTCTGCCTCTGACTCTGGCTCATCAACAACTTTTGGCTCTGATTCTTGATCCTCAACTGCCATGCTTTCTAGAATCACTCCTAGCCAGGTAGGAGTTCCTTACATTTAGAGACTAGATCGCTGAATTGTGGCCCCTCGAGATGTGGAGCATACCGAGCACGAAGATCTTGTAAGACAAACCAATATCGACAGTTGATATGGTTGTCTTTCCATCATCAATAATCTTCTCCAGCTAACTTCATTTGGGCATTGCGGCGCTTCTGCTCTGGTGTCAAGAAAAAATAACTAAAGAAATCTTCAAGATAATTTTTCCACTTTTCATATCCATCATGACCATTATAACCTCGAAAATACGAGATAGCCGCATATATATTCCGTTCAACTTCCTTGTCATCACCATCAATATATATGTGCTGACCACAAAAATAAAAACTCATTAAGAAAATTCAATTCACAAGCTCAGAAGTTACTCCAAAGGTCTTAATGACTTGGATATGGCTCGAATCGGGCTGGAAACGGGTCCTGAAATGCTGCGAATTGCTACAAGAACTGTACCGGCACCAAACAAGGACTTGTGGAGGTTGGATTTGCTACCTAAACTGCTGTGAATTCTTTTCAGTAGTTTTTTAACTTAATCACGAATCTAACGCTTCAGACAGAACTCGAATCGAACTCCGAACGGGTGAGAAACGAACTCCGGATTGAGGCTGTGCTCTGTAGTGAACAATGTTGAACAGTGCTGATGAACAGTGTTGATGAACAATGTCGTCGATGAACAATGTATTTTTTGGAGTAGTCTAGGGATCTAAATCTAGGGTTTTGGAGAGGCTAGGTTTTTTGGAGAGGAGGAAGAAAATTTGGAAGGAGATGAGACCAAGGCTCTGATACCAAACTGATGTAATACGGGAGGATCGCAGTCACTTTCAAATCAAAAAAAATTGGGAACTAGGATTTTGACAAGAAAATAAACAAGAAAAATTAGGGATTAAGGAATAGAGATAAGAACCGGATAGATTTTGGGCTTCGCACCCATTGCACCACAGGCTTCACACCTCAATCTCAAGAACTCAAAACTAAAGAAGTATTAACTGAAAAAATTTCATTTATTCATTGTCTTTATCTTGAGCTTGGCGGCGGCGGCACGGTGGTGACGCAGGGAGTGTTGTCGATGGTGCAGGCGAGAGGGAGGTGGGCGATGGCGGAAGGGTTTGGTTTTTTATGAAGAGAGTAAGGAAGAAGATGAACAAGGATACTTGTTCAGCTGAATTTTGAATAGTTTTTTTTTGAAATTTGACGTAGGGTTTCAATTTATTTTTTAAAATGGATCTAAAAAAATTTGAAGGGGATTGGAACCATGCTCTGATACCAAATTGATGTGATACTGGAGGATCGCAATCACGTTCAAATCAAAGAAATAGAAAACTAGAGTTTTGATAAGAAAATAAGTAAAAGAAATTAGAGTTTAAGAATAGAGATAAGAACCAGATAGATTTTGGGCTTCGCACCCCTTGCACCACGTGCTTCATATCCCAATCTCAAGAACTCAAGAGCTCTGAAATTCTAATTGGGAAATTTTCATTCATTCAATGTCTACCTTATTCATTGAGTTGAGTCTCTTTAAATAAGCTTACTACAAAGTAAAATTCTCCATCACAAGTGATGTGGGACTAAACAATAAAAGCAAATAAAAAGACTACAATAGAAAACAACTAAAAGTGATTCTCATCAATGTTTCTTTTTGAAAATGAACAAAAACAAGAGAATTAAAAAACAACATTGATATGCCACCTTAAAGTAGTGACAAAAATGACCTGCTAGAATTCGCAAGTAGTTGACATTCAGTAAGAGGTATTTAACATAATTTGTGTTTAACCACTATATGAGAACTATTCTCCAAAACCAAAGGCTTATTGAACCATCATTCTGTGGTTATACATATATGTTGCTAATTGATACTGCAAAAATCTACTAAGAAAACCAGTGTTATCTAATTCACTCCACACCCCCCTCGAATTGCAATCAAGTTAGTGTGTTTCGATTCAAGGTGCATACCCATTGTAAAAACTGGTGACCTTAGAATAAAAGAACACTAGTGACTAATTGATTTTATGAATTCTTTTGATTAATTTAGCGCTAGAATCTCTGGTTTTTGAGACTTACACATTACATAACGACTTTAAAGTTCGGAATTCGAACTTTGGTTATTTAATATAATTAAAATCGTCATCATAAATTTATTTAAGTAACTTGCTTTCTATTTTTGAAATAAGTATCAAATCAAGGTTTGTGTTATATATATTGAAAGATAAAAGTCTCTATTATCACGATTCTTAACTTTACGTGATTTTGGATGTATATGTCTGTTTTCTTTGTCCATATGGGCAAGAATATTACATGCTAATTATTTAAATGACCCTTGTGAATGCTTTCAAATGTACCATGACCCGAAATACTGATCTGATTAGGCCTACCCTCTGTATTGCGTATCTTTTGAAGTTGCGCACCGCATACTTGTACCCATACCACAAACAAAGTATACCATGAACTTGGTATCTCTCAAGAGAAACATAGGGTCAACTATGAAGAAAGTGACTTAATTACAATTGAGATGCAAAGAATGCATCGTACTAAAAGAGTCTATACCGTTTTTCTTAGCCACTTTATGAAATTCTTTTCAGAGTCCAATTAAATTGCGTGTATCATAATTACTATCTTAAGATCCTGCTGTTATCAGCACAAGGAAGAAAATATGAATTTGGGTGAAATCAATCTGGTCTCTGTTCTCTTTGCTACAGTTGTATGTTTCCAGTTGCTTCCACGTAAATACTATAGGGAGAATATCAGAAGATGATCATGAATATGTTTTATGATTGAATTTGATGTTTGTGGGATGGAAATGTAGCTTTCTTCTCACATTTGTAACAGTGGATCTAGGGAAAACTCAAATTTATGCGAAGTAGGAAAATCCACAGATGTGAATTTTCACGGAAGTGTTTATCTTTTTTCTTTTCTAAATAGATGATGGTTATGTTTTCTTTCTTTGCATGGTAGGCATTTTTTGTGGCTGTAACTTGTCATTTGTGTGATTGTACCAGTGTGTTACCAAGGAAATCGGTCACTGCATAAAGAACATCCCTATATCTTGAAAAGAAGAATTTTGTTCTCAAAGTAGTTCGCTAAGTTTCAATAGCCAGTTGTACCAATATGTATCAGTTGTATCGGACTGGATTTGAGCACATATTGATAAGTAACAATCCAAAACGTTGGTCTAGGTAATACTTGGCCCATATGGTTGGTACTCGACCTGATGCTATTGATTCTAGTCAATGTTGCACTGAGCCCAGTTGATAGAATTTAAACATTAAACAAAAGTAAATAACATTAAAAAATAGAATTTGTATCATAGTATTAATAGCCTTCATAAACTTCTGTACTATAGCTTAAATTCTTAGTTAAGAAAAAATATCAGAAAAATATATAACAGACAAAATAAACACATGAATTAACAAATCCACAAGTGAAAATTGCAAATTTAAAATTTAAAATTTAAAATTAACAAAAGCTTTATTTGAGAGAAATTCACAAAAAACTTATGAGCCTGCCATAACTAAAACAGAAGCTAACTATATTTAGAAACTAGATTTAATTAGAAATTTTCATAGCATGTTACCAAACATCAACAACAATTATGTAATATGGAATTTAAATTAGAATAAAAATTTGGAAACTAAACAATTCTATATAAAAATCTAAATTTTGATAAATACTGATAATTAACTAGTAAATTATACCATGATTAACAAAAAGAAGCAAATCATCAATACCAGCTACCACAAAGAACATACAATGAAAAAGATACTTAAATATTAAAAATAACATAGAAAGGTAACCTAAATAAAACTAAAACAATAACATTAAGACACTTAAAAGTATTATACCGTGACAAAAGTTGATATAATAATTGTCTTAATATATACCACATAAACTAAGATAAAATCACAGTAATTTAGAATTGTAAAGATACTTGAAAATTAGTTAAACATACAATACTGTCAAACTACCTTAAACACTCTGTTCATTTTGATCCTTGCCAATTGCCATTGAAACATTCAAATGAGTTTGTGAAATAAATTGTGTGAATGTTAAACAATCAGTTCATACAGTACATGCTATTGAAAGTTTTATTGAATTTCATGTAATTAGAAACGGAAGTCTTGGCTGCTACTTCTTTTTTGTGAAGAATATCAAATTCAACTACTATTTCTATATTGAATCACTGCTACTTTAGCTATTAATTTTACAATATGTCATCAATACCTAATCTAAAGATTCTAAGCATCATCAATGTTAAAAGAGACTGATGGGAACATTATCCACTTTTGATTTTAGTTTTGAGATGTGCTTGACATTGTTTATTTCTATTTTACTGAACAATTGTTTAGTCCACGTGTCGTTGTGTTTGATTTTCGTTTGAGTCAGTATTCAGGGTTGAGATTGAGTCTAGTGGGTCATGTTTATTATCAACATTGTATTTGTTTTTGTTGCTTTTCGTTTAGTCCTATATTGAAAGTGGGTTGAAACTTGTAGTTAAGTGAAGCTTATTTAAAGGGCACAACTCAATGAATAATGAATGAAGATTTAGTAAAAAAATTCTGTTTTGATATTGATTTGATCTATCTGATTGAATCAACAAGTGGTGAAGTCTAGAATCGGGTTGCGATCTGTGTTCATATTCTTAATCCAAATTTTTAGCCTTTGATCCCACATCAATTTTGGTATCAGAATGAGGTTCTTGTTATTTTATTATTAAAAAAAAATCCAAAACCCGAGCCGTTCTTAATCCCTTTCACTTTTATTAGATCCATTCGAAAAAATCTGAAATCTTAGATCAGATCAGATTAAAAAAATTTATTGTTTATCTCCCACCTCTCTTCCCAATCAAACCCCAAATTCCCAAACCCTAGTCCCACCGCTGTTGTTCCACCGTCACCTCTCATCTTCAGCAGACTTCATCTCCATTGAACCACGGTCCAACCTTGTCCCCACCGCCACCACAGATCTTGATCTTATCATCGTCATCGCCACCTCTGCGTCGTGTCTGCCACGTCATCGACTCTGCAACATCATCGCCGATCTGCGTCGTCTCTGCCACGTCGTCGACTCTGCAACATCATCGCCGATCTTTCACCCCGTTGTCATCTCTGCCACATCATCATCGTCGCCGACCTGCAACCACGACAGTGCTGCCGTCCACACGAGATCGAGGGAACATCGATCTGAACTCTTTGGGTCACAATAGAACCCAATCTGACCTGACCTGCTTGCAGCGCAAGATCCGACCCGATAGTAAGTTACCCGACCTGCTAAGCTGCAGCGCCGACCCAAGTTAAAGGCGCCGATTTGAGATTACGCTGACGTCATCGGCTCACCTGAGCCGACGCTGATGTCATTGGCTAAACTGAGCCGACCGAGTTGACGGCTCAGACTGAGCCAAACCCGGGCCAACCTGAGCCGTCAGCTCTGATTGAGCCGACTGAGTAGACTTAGTGCTAACTCGGCTCTGACTCGGTCTGACTCAACTGAGTTGGTTTAGAAGCCATTTCAGCCCCGATTCCCCGTTTTCACCGTTTTTGAGGCAGTACTCTTCCAAACCCATACCACTGTTGTTCAAGACTTCCGTGGGCGACTTTCAACTATCGGTTGTAGGTGTTTCTTAGAGGTAATCCTAATTTTATCGATTCTGCTTCTTATCCAACGACATTAGAAATTGTCTCGATTATCCTTGATGCTATCGATATTGTTATTGTTCCTCTAAAATTATGAGCGTCTGAATCTGTTATTCTTTACTCTAGTCTGAATATTAAAATAGAACTATTTCCTGCATCTAGGCACTTAATTAATTCTCTTGATGCAATATTAAAACGACCCACTGTTACTCGCATGGTTTCTAATTATTTGATCATCTTAATTAAATCCTTGATGCCTGAACGTTTGAAAGTTGTGGGATAATCTAGTTGATGTAAAACAGGAGGATCACAATCACTTTCAAACTAAAAATTGGGAAATAGGGTTTTGATAAGAAAATAGAAAAGAGAAATTAGGGTTTAGAGATAAGAATCGAATAGATTTGGGCTTAGCACTCCTTGCACCACAGGCTTCACACCTCTTACACCACAGGCTTCACACTCAAAACTCAAGAGCACACTCAAGAGGTTTTAACTGAATTCTTTTTTAATTTAATCATTGTCTACTAATAAAAGAAGCCTGGGGCCTATTTATAGGCTTTACAAAAAAGTAGTTCACGATTGCAACCGATGTGGTACTAAAACACAATTAAAAAAACTAAACAAAAATAGACTAAAACATAAAAGCAACTAGAAACTGGTGTGATCTCATCATTTCCTCCGGGTTGGGAGGAACTCGACCCTGTCGAGTAAGGGCATCCCCCATGAAGCATCTCAATTGGGCCATGGTGGTAGCTGCTGAACTCGACCCTGTCGAGTGAGGGCATCCCCCATGAAGCATCTTAATTGGGCCATGGTGGTAGCCGTGGCAGCAGTAGTGTATCACATCGAAACCAAGGTGGTGGGCGTGAAATTCACTGGCTCCTGTGACAAATTGGTCGCAGTCGCTGGTAGCTCGAGTAAGATGCATGCAGTATGATAAAAGTTAACTCAACTCCACTGAAATTTAACCAACATATCAAGGTGCCAACTCCTGTGAAACTGTCTCGTGTATAAAGATATGCAATGGGTCGTACACATCAGGCGGTCTCAAGAAAAATGATACCCTCATAGCTGCCAAAAGTGGTACTAGCTCTAAGGTAGGTTTTGCTGAAAGATCTACAAGGGTCTCAATAGGGAGCTCTTCAACTTCTGTGGGCTGAAAGAAAATCTCTTCTTGCGGTGACACCAACTCAACAACTTCTGACCCTTGCTTTGGCTTATCAACTTTTGGCTCTAGTTTTGGATCTTCAACAACCTCTACCACCTTGCTTTCTAAAATCTTTACCATCTCAACGATGATCTCCTTACATTCATTGACCAGATCACTGAATTGTAACATCTCGAAGTGTGGATCATACTGAGTATGAAGATCTTGTGTAAGACAAATCAATCTTGACAGTCGATATGACTGTCTTCCCACCACCAATAAACTTCTCCAGCCAACTTTAATTGGTCATAGTGACACTTCTGCTTAGGTGTTAAGGAGAAATAACTAAAAAGAAATCTTCAAGATGGTTTTTTTCACTTTTCATACCCATCATGATCATTAGAACCCTGGAAATGCGGGAGCAAAGTTCTAAATATCGGATACGGGATCATATCGGATGAGGATTTTTCATATCGAATATTAGATATTAGGGGAGATATCAGGGATACGCGCGCATATCGAGCGTTCATATTGGACATTATTATAATGAAATATTGATTTAGTGTTATAGATATCATCTACCAAATAAAAATGATGTAATTTGCATGCAAAGACTGTAAAAAAATAATGTACATTTGCACGTAGTCGTGGGTCGTGTGATAAATAAGTTATTTCATGAAATTGAAAAATATAAGATTAGAAGTTGTATAATCTACTTACCATGAAAATCAAGTGTCGTCGTCATCAATTCACGGAGGAGAAAAATACAAACCCTAATGGTGCAAACAACACTTATATAGTCAGGTGACGGGTCGAGTTTGTGTTCAATGCTAATGGATTAAAAAAAACTAACCCAATTAAAATAAATTCATATCAGCCGAATTTACGCCGATTCGTATCAGGTGATTTATCAGCCGATATTTCAAATATTGGTCTTTTTTTGCTGCAAATGATTTCCTCATATCGTATCGGCAACAGACAAAAAAATGAGATATCGACCGATATCTCGGTCGATATTTAAAACAGTGTACGGGAGAGCTGTATATATGTATTTACAACAAAAGTAAAATCTCATAAATAAAATTCAGTGCATAAAGATAAGAGGTTATCTAAGAATCTCAGTGGCTCGAATTTGACTCGAATCGGGCTGAAAATATGCCTTGAAATACTGATTTTCTGCTGCAGGGACAGTACCGGCACCAAACAAAGACTCATGGAGGTTGAATTTGCTATCCAACTGCTTTGAATTTGCCCAGCAGCTTTCGGACTCAGTCATGAACCCAGCGCTTCAGATGGAACTCGAATCGGACTCTGATCGGCCTGAAACAGGCTCCAAAACAAAATTGCATAGGCTGATGAAACAGTGCGGCTTACAAAGCTGCCGACGTCAGCGTGGAGCCGATGATGTCAGCGACGACTCGGTTGGCTCAGATTCTGAGATGCGGCTCCGGTTCGGTTCAGTCTAAGTCAGCGGCTCTGGGTCGGCTCGGCTCGAGCCGATGACAGACGGCTCGAAGTCGGCTCGGGGATGGCTCGTTGAGCCGATGACATCAGCAATGGAGCCGCTGATGTCAGCAACCAAGCGGGTTGGATACGGGTTGCAATGAGCTGCTACAACGCTCTTGAATTCGGGTCTCGTAATGGGTTTGAAATTTAAACCCGAAATCAATTTAAACCTGAATTTCTAACCCGATCTGAGCTCAGGTTTTCTGATGATGACGCTTCTCTTCGGAAGGGGGAGCTCTGCGGCCTATCACGGCGTGGTGGCGACGTGGCGGTGACATGGTGGAATTCTGATGTAGGCAACGAGGCGGTGGGAGCAGAGGATCGCGAGGGGATCAATGGCAGAGTTGTTGGGGCTTCGGTGATGAAGAAGGGCGGCGAGACTCCTGGTGGCTTCGCGGAGGATGCAGAGGAAGAGAGGGGCGGCCGCACGTCTGATGGAGGCTCGCTGGATCTGATCAAGAAAGGTGACCAGATCTACTCTGATCAGGCCCGATCAGTGTCAGTGGGGTTGCTCAACCGGACGAGATGGCGATGGCGTAGTGGGATGGATTCTATAGGTGGTGGTGATGATGATTGAGGGTGATGGTGATGGTGAAGATGATGAGGATTGGGTTTTGATGGGTGTTGCTGTGGAGAGAAGGAGAGGAGGAAGATGTATAGTAGAGGGTTTGGATTTTATTTTTTGGGATTTTTGAAGAAATTTTGTGTGATTTGCTAAAGTTGGTCTAAATTTATGGGTTGAGAGAAAGGGTAGGGTTTTAGGAGAGGGGGGAAGGAAAACTTGAAGGGGATTGAAACCAAAAGCTCTGATACCAAACTGATGTATCGTAATCACTTTCAAATTGAAAATTGGGAATTAGGATTTTGACAAGAAAATAGAAAAGAGAAATTAGGGTTTAGAGATACGAACCGGATAGATTTGGGTTTCACACTCCTTGTACCACGGGCTTCACACCCCTTACACCACAGGCTTCACACCCAAAACTCAAGAGCGCACTTAAGAGGTTTAACTGGAAAGTTTTTTTAATTTAATCATTGTCTACTAATAAAAGAAGCTTGGGGCCTATTTATAGGCTTTGCAAAAAAAGTCTAGTTCTCGGTTATAACTGATGTGATAGTTAAACACAGTAAAAGAAAACACTAAACTCAAAAATAGGCTAAGACATAAAAGCAACTAGAAACTGGTGTGATGTCCTCATTAATAGTGGGCGTCCATAATTGAACTACTTGCCGATTTCTAATTTATCATGTGCATCCCACGTCAGAGCATTGTTAGGTGTTAGGATTAGTTTTCATTCTTATTAGGTTGCATTTAGACCTCATTTTGTTGTTGATTTGTGTCGCTTGTTCGCTGAAACTCATCATTTTAGATCATAATTTTTACAGAACAACACCATAACATCTAAGTTTTTCATTTAGAATCACCATGTTGCATGCCCACTTGTAGTGGAACGCATTACCACCTTCAAGACCCAATTTCGGAGATGGATCCCAATATTGCTAGCATCTTGTTTGCCTTTGTGTGAGCTTGAGTGTGTGTGTGTGTTTTTTTTTTTTTGGTGGGGGAGGTTATCATGATGGTAATGTTTTGTGTTTCTATGGCCATAACATATTATACACGCCTTATACTCTCTTGGTCTTGTATTTTGTACACTCATGAGTTTTATTTCTTCTTGTTTCGTAGATAAATTATCAGCTAGTGTTGATATGCAAATATATTGCCTTATGCTGTAGCCACCTTGTACTCTCTTGGTCTTGTATTTTGTACACTCATGAGTTTTATTTCCTCTTGTTTCGTAGATAAATTATCAGCTAGTGTTGATATGCAAATATAGTGCCCTATGCTATAGTGCTGTCAAGGTGAAATGGTTGTAACTCGTGCTAAGCCCAGGCACACTTTGAAGTACGTCTGCTTAGGTTTTTTAAGTTTTGAAAATAATTCATGAAACTATACGTCAAATATTACAGCAACAACTAAAAACATTCATCCACAATTCTGTTACAAAATAATTCACGAGTCGATTTGTTCTCTGTTGTCTGAAGTAGTGCCAGGTCACTGCTCTATTTGTTCTCTGCCACTGCTCTTAAGCAGCGTCTATGCCCTTCTCCAAAGAGCAGAGAATTAGAGGAAGGAGCAGGGGAATAGGAAGAAGAGGAGATATAGAAGAAGAAAGAGAAATGTAGGAGGAGGAAGAAGAAGCGCAAGGAGAAGTTTTACAGGAAAAAGAAAAAAAGAAACAAATAGCTGGAAACTAGAACATTCAAAAAAGAATGCTTATCAGAAGTTTGCTGTGCTGCACTGCTGGAGGCGTCATCACCTGAAATATTGCCTGTAGGTTGAGAAGAAAAGGCAATAGAAAGGGGAAAGTGCAGTGACCCTAAATATCTAGAGGGTATTTTACTCTGTTACTACATCTCATGTCTAAAACCATAAACATATCAGATGACACCTTGCCTGTGCCCTACGCCCGGCGCCTTTAACTGCTGGCCTCTGACCTGCTGCAGGGGCTGGGCCAGAGCCCTTGGGTGTGCGCCTCACTGCACTTGTGACCGCTGATCTACTCAGGAAGAAGCAATAAGTTGGGTCAATACTACACCGCATAATTAGTTAATTATTTTTATTTTTTAGTCTCTTCGGTCTTTTATATTTTTAAAGTTTGTTATAACTTCCATTCATATCTGTAGCTCATATGTTAATAATGTCCTGTACTAAAAAGAACATGGCATTGATTTTGCATGCGCAAACACAAACCCAAACTCACTCGGGCATGCATGCAGAAAGAAATGCCATTTGTATGTACCACACACACACACACACACACACACACACATGGATTGTAGGCTTTTATTTTCCTTGTGTTATTTCTGCATTCTTCAAATTATCTGTACTTGTCCTATGTAGCTTTAACACGGGTACAAGATACAAATACATTGTTATTACAGCAAATGTTAAATATATTAGGATATGGATACAACATGCACAAGGCTACAGATACGTACACATGAAACACGATGTGCAAATATGCATGTATACGTGCTTGTATCTACAAATGCATGCATCTTATGTAGCAGTGACATGGAACTGTGACAAGATATGAGTATGAAAATATATCAAATCTTGAAATGCCTAGTATGCGTATGTAGGGCTGATCGAATGAGAGGTCTTACATGATTTTAAAGAAAATGAGAAACTTCTCTTTTAAGGTGGGCCACGCCATGCAGATGGATTGCACTATTCATCTTGATCTAAATATCTTGAAAGCTATAGTCCAAAACTTAAAAGAGTTTTAGAGGTTTATTACTTGTAACCAGATGACCCAAAAATAAATGGTTATGAGAGGTATTAAGGCATTGATGTTTTTAGTTCTTTATTCACAGTAAAGAAATTTCCAATTTATGTGATATTTGGTGTCTGTCTATGGGTTTACGGTGTTTACGTCTGGTTGAATGGTTTGGATCATCCGTTCAATGAACCCACATTCAAAAAGAGGCTTCACTTTTTTTAATATTCGAAAGCTGCGCTGCATATGCTCTTTGTGGGCGGGGCCGGGCCGCAGGTGCAGCACGACAGCGTGCGGCCGTGCGGGCAGGCATGCACGTATGCACGCCTGTGGGATTCTTATATATGTTTTATACTTTTGGATGAATTTAAGGCATATACATGTGAAATCCATATCAAAGATCTGAGACCAATGTGTAAAACACGCATACATGTCAAAAGAGTTGCCAAAATTAAAAATTTATTTGCTAGAGATCTGTGTTTCTCTTTTATTCTTCATTTCCCATAATCCAGCATGATCATATCCAGAAAGTTACTAATGTCGGGCTGAAGAGCTTCCAAAGATGTAGGGGCTTATAAGTGGTCACCTTCAAAGTATTTTCATGTTAGGACACAACAACTTGATCAGTAGAGTAACATACAGTTTAAGGGTAACTACCATTTAGGCGCCCTCTTTAAAGTAGTAGGATGGTCCCGCTGTAAGCACCCAAGTCATGTTCACCTTCCCACAAGCACATGCACGCAGATCCATATACATATGTATGTATGTATGTATGCATATACAAATTTGTATACAATGGACTTTTGAAATGTTCTTAATATACAAATGTCATGAGGCCAGAAAGATTCACCTGCAAATGCAAGATACTAAAGAGAACATATTCAATTGGCCTGTTAACAGATGAAAATTTGCTTTTATTCCCAGTGCTTAACCCGAAACCAGCTTTCCAACATATCATGGATCTCTATAACCCATGGTTGCCTAGCTATCACAAGAGGATATTTTCTCTATGCGATGTACCTGGAGTTTGTCCTTTCTCTGTCTTAAGCAAGCAAAATACTATTTTGTACCTTTTGATAAATTGCTTCCTTGCTATCATCTTATGACTCCTCATATGCTGAATTAATTTCCTTTTACTTCACCTTATATATCTGCTGAAATCTGAATATTGTATGAGCTAAAATCACGACGCCTGTCTTGAACTGCAGGATGGTACAAGCGAAGATGGCAATGCTGATTGCTAAAAGGAAGCGGCACGATCCTAATCGCTGAGAGGAAACTGCAGAGTCCATCTGAATTGATGCCTGTGGATATTATGATGTGTAAAATTAGATGAGCTTCGCTGCTTCATGAGTTTCAATCTTGGATTGAAATAACCGAGGCAGGGCCAATCTTATACGGTCTGTCCGAGTTCAGGTGACCTAGGAGGGTCAATCGTCATATGTATCTAGTCAGTAATAATAACCTTGGGCACATTGTTTGTCTTCAACTAACCTGGGAAGGGCTGTATCCGATCTGAACTAACCAAGTGTAGGACTAACGTTGTGTGCGTTGTTTAGAGGAAATTCACTTAATAATAAGTACTCTGGAGTTGAGTATTCTGCATGCTTGTATTACATTTTCCATTTATATGATAATGATATGTTCTGGTTATGAATTTGGGTATTTTTTGGGGTGCTTATTCTTCACAGCTTTGGAAAAGTGATGTGATCCGCTGCCGTGGTCGGAATAAATCTGTGCTTGTTTTGGCGAGCCATTTGATCGGCAAGAATGGGTTGAAGAGAAATAGCAAGAAATTGAAGAAGAGGTAGAAAGAAATAAGGGTTTCAACACTAATTTCCGAAGAATTAGAGCATCCGATCCCTTGGTGAGATTTGAAGGCAAATTGTCAAATTGTGGTAGTTTTCATTCGTGTCCCTCCCTCTGAGCTCAGACAGCTTTATACCCCGCTGCTTTAGAGGAAGGTTGTTAGGCTGTCATAACAGTTCGGGTACAAGTCGGGTATGGATAGCTTCCTAACTTCGACCCCCACCTGACTTCATAAATCCAAATTACAACGGTTACATTCAAATCAATGGCTTCAATTCAAATGGAGTTTTATCTACAGCTCAGAAGAATGCCCTCTCTAAGGTACTGTAGTTCTCTGATATACTGATACTCCCCTCAATCCTCCGTTCTCTGTCCCGCTCTGCTGGTGCCGCCGCTCGCTCCACCTGCCATTGCTGGGCTTCATCAATGCTTACCCCCCTGAAAACAACCTTGCCTCAAGGTCGAACGTACGAAATATGCGGATTAAATCCCAATAATTCTCCCATGAAGCTTCTTTTGCTGGACTTGACTAAGACTTCACCTGTAGCTTTATTTTATTTTTTTTATTAACCATTCTGCGATGCATAATCAGCTCAGGTTCACTGATTTGTTCAACCATTTCTGTCGGAGCTTGATGCTGAGTTTGGACATTAACCCCCAACTTTTTCTTTAACTGGGAAACGAGAAATACAGGACGAATTTGGATTCAACTGGTAAATCCAATTTATAAGCAACCTTTCCTGTTCTATGAATCACTTGATAAGGACCATACAGAAGTTTGTCTATATGGCTGCAACCTCAAGAAAACCCAATCTCCCACTGCAAACTCTCTTTCAGTCCTATGCAAGTCTACAAACTTCTTCATTCTCTCTCCGGTGTTAACCAAGTTATCTTCGATTATCTGAAGTGCCACATCCCTGGATACTAATTCTTCTTCTACTGACTGCAACCTAGCAGTTTTTGGGATATAGTTCATCAAGGAAGGAGGAGACCTGCCAAAGAGAGCCTGGTAGGGGGTAATATTTGTGGAGCTATGCCAAGTAGTACTATACCAATATTGAGCCCATAGCAGCCACCTCACCCAATCATGGGGTTTGTGAGAACAAAAACATCTCAGATATGTTTCAAGGCACCTGTTCACAACCTCAACTTGACTATCAGTTTGGAGATAATATGCTGTACTGAAATGTAATTTGGACCCTTGTAAAGCCCATAATTCCCACCAGAAACTGTTGAGAGACATGCTAACTCTATCAGAGATGATTACATTGGGAAGTCCATATAATTTGTAGATGTTATCAACAAAACAACCAGCAACAGTTTTTAGGTATATGGGTGAGTAAATGGAATAAAATGAGCATCCTTAGTCAAACTATCCACTACTACAAAATAGTGGATCTTCCCAAACTCTTAGGTAACCCTTCTATGAAGTGCATAGTAATTTCCTCTCATACCTGTTCTGGAATAGGCAGAGGTTGAAGGATACCAGCTGGATGTATGTTTTTCCCACTTAGACCTTTGGCATACATCATAATTCTTTATATAAGTTCTCACACTGTTCTTCAGGCCCTTCCAATAAACCATTTTCCTGAGCTTTTGTATGGTTCTCACATACCCTGAACCCCCTTCAGGAGTGTCATGATGTTCAGAGATGAGCCAAGTTCTCAATGGAGATGTAGGATTAATTAGCACTCTTCCCTTGTAATAGAACAATCCTGCTTGATCTGATACTTGTTTGCACTCCAGAATTCCAGTCAACCTTCAAGTTTTTTTATAAAATCATCATTTTCTACCATTTCTTTGATCTGATTGAGCCAATTAGATTCAACTGCTACTAAGGTTATTAAAGAAGCATCCTCCTGTTCAGGGACTGAAGTAAGATCAATTTTCTCTCTTCCAGAAAGACTGTCAGCTGCCACATTATCCCTTCCCTTTTTATACTCTACCACATATTTGTAGTTAAGTAACTTACGAAGCCAAGTGTGTTGAGCTCTGTATATAACCTCTGCTCCAATAAATGCTTCAGAGGTTTGTGATCAATTCTCACTATAAATTCTCTTCCCAACAAATACTGTCTATATTTCTTTATAGCGAGTAGCATTCCCAACATTCCCCTCTCAGATGCTGAGGTACATTTTGTTGAATTCTTTAATTCCTGGCTTATATAAGCATTAGGGTGTCCCTTCTGCATTAGTACAGCTCCTATCCTGCTTGTTGAAGCATCACATTCAATTACAAATGGTTCTCTGAAATTAGGGAGGGCCAACACTGGTGATGTAGTCATGGCTTGTTTTAAAGTCTCAAAAGCTATCTGAGTATCTCCATCCCAAATGGAAAACATGTTTTATAGTTACAGCAGTCAAAGAAGCAGCTAAAGTACTGTATCCTCTTATATATTTTCTGTAATAACCAGTTAAACCCAAAAATCCCCTCAAGGTTTTTAGAGTTTTCGGTACTGGCCAGTCAGTAATAGCTTGTATCTTATTGGGGTCTGCAGCTACCCCTTTTACTGAAACAACATGTCCCAAATATTCCACTTCTTTCACTCCTATTTTGCATTTACTCCACTTGGCATATTACTGGTTTCTTCTCAGTATTTAGTATGATAGACATGGTTTTGGACATTTTTACTATAAATCAAAATGTCATCAAAAAATATCAGCACAAGTCTTCGCAAATGACCTTAAACAACTCATTCATAAGTGCTTGAAATGTGACAGGTGCATTTGAAAGACCAAAAGGCATAACAAAATACTCATAATGTCTCATATGAATTTTAAAAGCAGTTTTGTGTATATCCTCCTCTTTCATCCTTATTCGATGGTATCCACTCATCAAGTCTAATTTAGTAAAAAATTGTGGCTCCATTTGACTCATCCAAGAGTTCATCAATTAAGGGTATAGGATACTTGTCCTTAATAGTCTTTTGATTAAAGGATATGTAATCAACACATAGCCTCCAAGTTCAATCAACTTTTTTAACTAATACTATGGGTGATGCATAAGGGCTCCCCATATTACTTATAACACCTGCACTTAACATCTCTTCTATCATTTTTTCAGTGACATTCTTTTGTTCCCAAGGATGTCTGTAAGGCCTCAAGTTGACTGGTTCTGCACCAGGTGATTAGTATACAATTTTGCATCATTACATCGCATTTTCCCACCGATTTATGAATAAAATGACGCTTCTCACCCGTATTTTGGTTTATTTTGCAGATAATTAAGAATCTAGGAGAAAAGGAGTAATAAGAGCCTAATTAAATCCAATTTCGAATAATTAAATCTCATTTCTTGAAGCACAAACTAGAGAGCTTCTAGAAGATATATTAAATCCAAAAATTAGGGACAAATCTGAAGAAAATCGGATCCAATTCACCCAAAATCGAGATACTTAGAAGTTTCTCACAGCTGGATGAAGCCACGAAGCGAAACCAGGGACCTGGGTCCTTGGTATTGCTGCAGAAACGCAGCAATTGCTACATTTCTGTAGCAATCTTGTGGACCCACGCGTCGATCTCTGATGCGTGGCCTCGCTCTCCTTCCAGATACTTCTTCGGCCTATAAATACTACAATTTTAGGCCAGAAACAAAAAACGGAAAGCTGTAAGCTAGGATTTTCTCTTTAGTGTAGGTTAGTGTAGTTCTTCTTCTCTTTTCTTTTGTATTTTAATTTGTTTTAGATTCATGTATTAGGGGCTGAGTTGATTCTGGAGGAAGAGAGAGATATTGATGTAATAGAGAGTGACAATCTATGTAAAGATGTTTCCTTTTTTCTTTATTGTAATCTTCTCCATCTTCTACATGATTCTTAGCTAGTTTTTCTTCTTATGGAAATCTAACTACTAACCACTAACTAGCTAATCGCTTACTTAATAATCCACATGAATCTAATAACATCTAAGCCTTACTCTTATAAGAGCCATTGATGGCTCATGATGATGGAGTCTAACATTCTAACATTCTAACATCTAACCACTAAAAAGCTAACTTACAATGTATTCTTTATTTCATGCTCACCTCTAATTGATTTTGATAATCTAATAGTACATTGCACTTTGATTGTGTAGAATGGATGTGTTTGAATGTGAAATAACAATCTTACGAGCTATGCTTTGTATCGTCTCTTGAAGCTAAGGACTAGTGATGACCAATGATCCATGTGAGATAACTATCACTAAAAGGTTAGCATGATTAGTTGAGCAATTAGTAGTTAGTAGTTATGAGTTTTCTTTCATAGTTTTCCTCTTCCTTTTTATCTTGTTTTAAAAATCAATTTCAAAACCCTTTATCAATTTCCTTATCGTTATTTTTACCACCTTTTTTGTTCAGCTTTGTTTTCATCTTCTTCACCACAAAGCTTATCTTTTTTGCCATTTTGTTTTCCAAATTACTTTTCAAATCACTTCACTTTTTTCTTCATTTTTTTTACTTTCTTACTTTTGTTTTATCGATTCCACAAAGCACTTCTCTTTTGTTTTCACATCGTCATTTTATTGCCTTCTCACCTATCACTCTAGATTTTTTTTGTCCTTTTCTCATTCTTTAATAAAGAAGAACTCGTTAACATAACATGTGAATGGACAGTTAATGCTTTTATCACCTTCCGTCCCTATGGATTTGACCCATTGAGCCAATGCTATAACAAAAGTATCAAGAAAATCTTAGCACACACACTTTCATATTGATTTCATAAACCACACATTTCAAGAGCTGGTTTCACCTTGAACAAAAAATTTGGCGTCATTACCGGGGACTGAAATGGTTTTGATTTAACATTTTTTATTAACTTTTTCTTCTCTATTTGGTATGTAGGTCAAGTTTTACAAGAACTTAGTATTGCAGAAATTAGCATTGTAGCTCACTGCTCTTAAAAGTAGGGACCCAGCTTCTACAGAAAAGCCACGCGAATGCGACTTTTGCTGCTATTTCGCGGCAACTTTGTGGTATTTGTGTATCTTGTTGTGCTGGGATGTGTAAATTGTAATAGCTAGTAGATTTGTACTGTTATTTTCCTACTTTGATTGCTTGAACACTGCATTAAATTAAAGAACTAAAATATAGTAATTTGATGCTTTTAAAATGGTTTAGACATTTGCATTTAGGCACATTTCAAATTCAATTCTAATATACTATATTTTATTCTGTTGTTTTAATTTGAACTGACAAACACATGGGTAATTTACTCGCTTTGTGTTATATTCTTTTCTATATCGTTCACTTGCACGAATTGAAATTAAGGGCAAAACCCAATACAAGATAAGGTGGGGGGAGTTCATCACTCTTCCTTAGCTCAAAAATCACCTCCCACTCACACAACCCAAACCCTAATCTAAAAATTGATAGATGTTGGCCCCTAGGGACATCTCGAACTCATTAAGAGATTGACCGAGGGAGAAACTTGTTTGAACATACTTTTATAAAACCACTATTTAAGGTTGGGGATTAAGAGGTTACGTCTCGAAGTTACAGTCGTTTGGCGTAATTAAGGCTCATTACTTACGCACGAATACCTCCCACCGTATTTTACCCCTACCTGGCCAATTAGCTTGTGGTCGGATTCATACAACAACCTCCCCCGAGTAATCACCTAGTTAGGAGTCGTCTAGGTCTAGGTCAACCCTAATATAGACTTGATTTTATTTTTTCTTTCTTTTTTGTTTGTTGTTTGTTTTTCTTTTTGGTTTGTATTTGTTTGTAAAATGGATCTCAACTATAATTTTTTCACTCCAAATATGAATACATACTTCACATCAACTTTATTGTCAAATAACTCCAATCCAGCTTTGAAAAACATGAACCAACCAAATAATCTGGATTGGATATATTCGACTCAATATAACCCATACCTCTTATCTGATGACCAATATTCTAAAAATAATTTCAACCACAGAGTCGACGGGGATTCATGTCCCCTAGGTCTAAGTTTCAACCATCTTATCCACAATTTTCACAATTCACACAATATTCATTACACGATTTTGCTTCCCATACTTCTTTTCTAGAACAACTAATTGAAAAAAAAATCTGAATTAGAAAAGAGTATGAAAGCTGTACAAGCCATGCTTGAGTCCCAACAAAATAAGCTCAACGTACAATCCTTTCATACTTTTTCATATCATGCTTCATATATTCCTTTTCTACAACAACCCATAGAAGAAAATCTGAGTTAGAAAAGAATATAGAAGCCATGCAGGAGGCCGAGTGACAATTTCAGAAAATGTTGGACTCCCCAATTTCACAATATTTTCAAGATTCATACTCTATCTCACCTATTCAAAAAGAAACTCATTGGTCTTGGATACGAGTATAGAACTTTTGCGTGAGTCCGAGCGATAATCTCTAAACTCCTTGGACTCACAATTTTACAATTTTTTTAAAATCAAGATTCTTACACTTATTTTCTAGAACAACCACTCAAAAAAAGATCTGAGCTAGAAAAGAGTATAAAAATTTTGCATGAGACCTCACAATAATTTCAATGATCTTCTACCCAGTCTATCAATAGGTTAGAAACACAACTGAGTCAACTGGTCAATATTTATAAGAATTAGGAAACTCTCTCTTATCAATTCAGTTATCTCTATCTCTATTGATTTGACCCAGGACTCAGTATGAATCTTGACCAAACTTCAATTTCAGCATACTCATTTGAACTTAATCAAACTCTAAAATTTAAAAATTTTGTTGACATTTTGACAAGTTGTCCATTTTCTGAAATTGAACTTGAGTATGAATGTGATCTTGAACCTCAAATTGACAATTTAATTTCGCTTATTGATTCAATTGACTCTGATATCTTTACCTCACTTTAAATGTTTTCTCAAGTCATCTTTGAATTCTGTGTCCATACATCATGTAACGGCCCGATTCCACGAATACGGGGTCGTCACTGCAACGTATATACGTAAGTCCGAAGTACCTTCCTGTACATACGCTAAGCATCAGTACAGACAAGAATCAGAGTACGGAAGCAAATGGTGCATTATACATTCCAACACATATATATATATACAATCACAGAGTTATCACCAGAGGTGATGAATATTACAATAATAATACATCACATATATGCGCAAATGCGAGAGTACAAAAGATATATATATATGAACAGCATAAAAGGCGCTCACATACAAGTATACAAGGAAATGTACAAGTGTAAATAGAAAAAGGGCACTCACGAGTTTGCTAAGAGGAAACTCGAGAGGCATACAGGGGGCCTGGAAGGATGTGGCTCTGGACGGTCGGCTGGAGATCCACGCTACCGCTGCGCCACTCTAAGCAGTAACGGGGAGAATCCACACGCTCCGGGCTCCATAACCTGGACATGAGAATCCAGGGGAGTCAGTGAAACTCCCCAGGCGAGTAGGAATATGGATGCCAGGTGGCGAGTCAGGAGGAGCACAAGTGTCAAGTACAGAAGACAGGAGGGTTAGAACACAAATGAAGTATATAAGAAATGATATCAAGTAGGAAATACTCAGGAGGCAGATAGGTTAGAGCAGGCATGAACAGGTATTGCATAATAATCATAAAACAGGAAATCCAAATAAAACCAATACAACAAATATGGTAAGGCACATCACAGATTCATAGCCGTTTAAGTTGCAGGCTTTAGTATGCGTCCCATTCCACATACCTCTACTTACAACTTAAAGAGCCGATTATTATGACACTTTATTATTACTCGTCTTACCCTGATATCTAGCTATGTGAACTAGCGTCCCAACGCACATAGATCCATATCCGAGTAAAGCAAGGTTGTTATTGGAAACTAGCGGGGGTATCAACGAACTATGTTTACAGTGGGTCCCGTGCATGCCCGGGACCACGGTCCAGGATTGTTCCGTTGCATGGAAACGGAAGCCAGCCGCAAGGCTAAACAGGAGGGACTTATGTATGCCCTTATCATGATGGTACCAGTAATGAGGGAGCCAGCTCTCCCCTCGGTCCCCTGGAGGCCCACAGGTCAGACCGAAACATGTAGTTGCACAACATTCCTAAAAGCCACTGTAAACACGAACACATATTGATATCCGCATGTTTCCCCCGACCCAATACAAGTTGGTACTTTTTAGGATTCATTAGTTTAATTATCACTTTACGGGAAAAACAGGAGATGGACATGATCAGGAATTCAGGAGTACATAAGTACTATATAGTCAGGTCACTGCATGTAAAGCAGGAAAACAAGTCACTGATCATGATACAGGATAATAAGGTAAGGTTCCCGTAAAGGTGATAATCACAAGTCAAGTATATCATGCTGGGTGTCAAGTGATAGCATGACAGGGTGATGATATTTAGTAAACAACCAAGCATATCAAAGGATTGATAATAGTCGGGTTAAGTCATGGCAAGAGGTTGATAGTAGTCAGGGCAAGTCATAGCCTAACTAAAGGGTCTTGCCAAATAGTAGCATGGCAGGTGGTCAGGTGATAACACACTAGATGGTCAGGTGATATGCATGTGTTAAATAAAAGCATGCAACTGACTAGTCTGAGGTAATGGTATGGCAAGGTAACATAAAAGTAACCCAAAGTACAACGACCACGAAGGGTCGGTGTAACAGCCCCAGTTTCTAATCAACAAGATTAGGCCTACAACAACATTTATCTCCGTTAACCTTAAGTTGAGGAAAATTTTGGCAGCATCATCCTTAATATTTCTGTATTTCTCACTTACAATAATCAAGATTTCGGCTCGAAGGCCTACTTATATCTCCAAATAATTTCGGCACACCCGGCCTACTTATCAATCATATAAACCAATCCTTAACTACAACATGTATCATGACTTGGTTCTTTCCATTGTAAACATAGCCTTTACATCACATTTCAAGAGTCCCAACCCAACAGTTTGCATTTCCATATTTTGCCATCGATCCAAAATTTCAAGGCATACATACCTAAGGGATACACAACCCAGAACATAGTATCACATACAAGACAAAGGTCTCAACTGCTACAAGGATAAAATATACATCAAGTACCACTTAACATATTCTTCAATAAAGGCTCCCATAGGGTCTATCCTACACATATAAGATCATATAGCAAAACCAAAATGATACAACAATACATCCTGCCATCCATAACTTAGCCTTTCCATTAGAGGGGTCCCTTACCTTTATCCAAACCTGAAAAGATGTAACGAAATTCCAATGAGCTCGACAGCTCAATGAGTAAACCATATCATAGGGAATTAGTACAATGAATTCATAAGATAATCAATTAAGAAGAAGTAATATAGGGTGGGTCTTATAAACGACAGTTTGTTCAAGTTGCATTACTTATTCCAAGCTCCATACAAATATGGTCTACATGCCTACATTACCAAAGGTTGCATCTAACCATATCAAGATACAGAGATATAATGTATGCGCATGTGTAATGTTATCATGGGTGAGTCCACTCACCTCAACTAGGTTCGTTGTAAACATAAAGTGATAACTTAATTTAACATAAGCATTAACAAACATAAATGCAACTTAACAGTCAAATATGAATATCATTCAATCTGAAATGAATTTCCCCGTCTTCCACCTCCTACCGGCTCCCGCACGGCCCCTTCCTCCTTATATATATAATATATGTATATGCGTATAAGTTTCCCCGTCTTCCCCCCTCCTACCGGCTCCCGCACGGCCCCTTCCTCCTTATGTATATATATATATAGATATCAATTCCCCGTCTTCCCCCCTCCTACCGGCTCCCGCACGGCCCCTTCCTCCTTAACACAAAATACATCATGCAGTGGTAATATACAATATGCACACAAGCAATTGAAACCAATTTACGTGTCATGTCCGAAATAGTGTGCAACAATGAAAGAAAGAATACATGTATATGGGATTCACCCCACATCATAAGAACATCATAATCACGTCACATTCATTCCATATGAACATATGCATTATTCCATAATTTACCAATACTTAACACAATATTGCATTGTAGAGAGGGGTATTTTCCCCGAGCACTTTAGTGAACAAGGAACATATGAATCAAGTCAATTGGTCGACTATTGTGGAGTGCTACTCGTGCAAGTCCTCGACCTTACATAATGCACCATCCTATATTCTATTATAAAGGACCAAGATTAGGCTATATCCATAATAATTTGACCATCATAATATTGAATAGGAAAAACAGCGAATTAAAGTATCAAATTGGTTCACTTAGGCTTACTATTACTTTAGAACATATCTCTTTACACATGTATTTCACATCTAGTTAATATAGCATCACCATTACTATGCAATACCCATTGAATCTCTTTTAACACAAGCACAATTATCAAAACAGCGAATTATATAGGCTAAGTACCCTCATTTAAGTTTACATAGTGAGCTAAACATGTATATTACATATTCAAATTATCACAACATGATGTATGGGCATAGAGGCTAGGTAAAACTCCTTAGATTTTCATCTAGTATGAAGGTGTCACAAAAACAGTAGCCACTACTCAAGAACAGAAATTTCTACCCTTGAGAGTCATCTACAAAATTTCTAATTATTGTTTTTCAACTTTGGATAAAGGATTATAACCCTAAGAGTTAGGTTTACTCACAAAGTTACCAAGCTCTGGAACAGAGGATTGGGCGACAAGGGAAAGCTGATTTAGGTTGCTAGAACTTCTCCACGACTTGCCAGGAAGCTCCTCCTCCAAAATCAGCTCTCTCCTCCCTGGAATTGCCGCGGAATCCCCAATATTGCCGCGGCTCTGCGGCAAAGTGGCAGAGTCCCGCGTGCAGTCGCGGCTCTGCCTGCTGTGAGCCTGAGCTCCTGCCTTCCCTCCCGTGGATTTTGCTTCAGAGCTATTAGGAATAGAGATTTGGGCTAGAAGAGGTTACCCTAGTTTCAACTCTTAGATTTCTAAGGGTGAGGTGAAATGGGCGAATTTTAGGCTTCAATTTCTTCTCACTAACAAGGAAAATTTTCAGAATTTGGGGAATTTTCTCCAGAATTTTTGAGTGAAGAAGATGAAGAGGCAAGCTTGGTCAACCTCTTGGAATTGCAAGACTTAGGTGGTGCATCCTTATGATGCCACAAGGCCAAGGGCTCTCTCTCAAGGTGCCACATGGAAGCCCAACTTCCAAAGGTCATTAGCCCACTTAATCCCCTCCTTTAATACACACTTACCTCTAAAAGGTTATTAGGATAAGCATGATGATTACATAATATTAGCCCCTTTAATTTTCCCCCTAATACATACTTACCACTAAGGAGTTATTAGGATAAGCTTGGTGATTAAGGGGATATGATGGATTAGGTTAACATTTTCTTTTATCATTTCCTAAGTCATAATTTGCCCAAAATATATGCACATGAGCCTTCATGTTAAACATTTTTTTGGTCACCCCACAAAAATCAAATAATAATAAAAAAAAATGAAAAGGGGAGTGGGTCTATAAGTTAAGTTTAATTTGTTGACATAAAATTATGGGGGTGACTACTTCTTTAACCAAACTTCTTAATATTTAAATTGAGGAGAAATTATGTACCATAAAAATTTGGTTGTTACATTCTCCCCTCCTAAAAGAGAGCTTCGTCCCCGAAGCCTGACGTACCTTGGAAAAGTTGCGGGTAGTTCTGCATCATCTCATCCTCTGATTCCCAGGTGGCTTCCTCAATTTCTTTACTCCTCCATAAAACCTTCACTAAAGGGATTGCTTTGTTTCGCAGTTGTTTCTCCTTCCTGTCAAGGATTTGAACCGGCTCCACAGTACATGACAAGTCGTCTTGGAGCTGCAGTGGTGAGTATCTAAGAACATGGCTCGGATCTGGCACATACTTCCTCAATTGGGACACATGAAATACGTCATGTATTTTCTCAATTTCTGGTGGTAAAGCTAACCGATATGCCAGAGGTCCAATTCTTTCCAGTATTTCAAAGGGTCCAATATACCGGGGGTCTAACTTATTCCGTTTGCCACCCCGTACCATCCCTTTTATTGGTGATACCTTCAAGAAAACTTTGTCGCCTTCTGCAAACTCCAAAGGTCTTCGGCGCCGATCCGCATATGTCTTCTGTCTACTCTGGGCCGCCTTCATTCTCTTCCTTATCATCCGGATCTTCTCTGTTGTATCTATCACTATATCAGCTCCGAATAATGTTCGGTCTCCAATCTCTTCCCAGCAAATTGGGGATCTACACTTCCTGCCGTATAGGGCCTCGAACGGTGGCATTCCAATAGTAGATTGATAACTATTGTTATATGCAAACTCCACTAATGATAGGTATCTTTCCCAATTTCCCCCGAAATCCAACACGCATGCTCTCAGCATGTCTTCCAATATTTGTATAGTTCTTTCTGATTGTCCGTCGGTTTGCGGATGAGCAGCTGTACTTGGGTGTAGCTTGGTGCCCAGAGCTTGGGATAGACTGATCCATAGCCTTGACTGAAACCGAGGGTCGCGATCTGACACAATCGTCTCAGGGACTCCATGAATCCTGATTATCTCTCGAAGGTAAATCTGGGCTAATCTATCCATCGAATAGTTTTTTCGTATGGGCAGAAAATGAGCGGACTTGGTAAGTCGATCGACTATCACCCAGATGGCATCATAACCTTGAGGGGATCTAGGGAGTCCTGTCACAAAATCCATAGTAATATTACTCCACTTCCATTCAGGGATTTGCAAGGGCATGAGGAGTCCAGGAGGCTTCTTATGTTCAGCCTTAACTTGTTGGCATATCAAACATCTCTGTACAAAATTTGCTATGTCCTTCTTCATTCCTTCCCACCAAAAGTTTGCCTGCAAATCCAGATACATCTTGGTTGTTCCAGGATGAGCGGTGTAAGGGGTGCAATGGGCTTCAGTTAGAATTTGTTCCTTGAGTTTAAAATCTGGCGGTATAACTATTCGGTTTCCCTTCCTCAGTAATCCCCTGGAAATGATAAATTCTTGGGTTTCACCTCTTTGCACCTTCTCAAAATTTTTAGCTGTCTGATCATCTTTCCTTTGAGCTTCCTTGATTTCCTCATAGAGATCGAAACCGATACTAATTTGATTTATATGGTTCCCTCCATCCCGGGGCCCTCTTATGTGAATTTCAAGTTGCATTCTTTCCATCTCCTTTATCAACTCCGATTGCTGTGTTAACAGTGCTGCCAAGGATCCCCCAGACTTCCGGCTCAGAGCATCGGCCACCACGTTGGCCTTTCCAGGGTGATAATGAATGTCCAAGTCATAGTCCTTCATCAACTCCAACCATCTTCTTTGGCGCATATTCAGTTCCTTTTGGGTGAAAATATATTTCAGGCTTTTGTGATCTGTGTAAATATCACATGATACTCCATAAAGGTAGTGCCGCCAAATTTTCAAGGCAAAAATGACTGCAGCCAACTCAAGATCATGGGTAGGGTAATTTTTCTCATGGTTCCTTAGTTGTCTAGAAGCATATGCAATTACTCTCCCATTTTGCATCAATACACACCCCAGGCCTGACTTTGATGCATCACTGAAAACAACATAGCCTTCGTTTCCAATGGGCATGGCTAGGATCGGAGCTGATGTTAACTTATCTTTTAGTTCTTGAAAGCTCTTCCGCTGATCATCTCCCCAATGGAATTTGAGGCCTTTCTTCGTTAACTGGGATAAGGGTGCAGCTATCTTAGAAAATCCTTCTACAAATCTCCGGTAATAACCAGCCAATCCTAGGAAGCTTCGCACCTCAGTGACATTGGTAGGTTGAGGCCATCCCTTTATCGCCTCTATCTTCGCGGGGTCCACTGATATTCCTTCTTCATTTATAATGTGACCCAAGAACCCAACTTCCTTCAGCCAGAACTCACACTTCTTAAGCTTTGCATAAAGTTGCTTCTCTCTCAATAACTGTAATACTATCCTCAAGTGTTTTTCATGATCCTCTTTGCTCTTTGAATAGATCAGTATATCATCAATGAACACCACTACGAACTGATCTAGATATGGCTGAAAAATTCTATTCATCAAATCCATAAATGCTGCTGGAGCATTGGTCAAGCCAAATGGCATTACCAAAAATTCATAATGGCCATATCTGGTCCGAAAGGCAGTCTTAGAAACATCTTCCGGTTTGATCTGTAATTGATGATATCCAGACCTTAGATCTATCTTAGAAAATATGCTGGCACCCTGGAGTTGATCAAATAGGTCATCAATCCTCGGCAATGGATATCGATTCTTGATTGTGACCTTGTTCAGTTCTCGATAATCTATACACAGCCTCATGCTCCCATCCTTCTTCTTAACAAATAATACCGGAGCACCCCAAGGTGATACACTCGGCCGAATAAAACCGAGGCTTAGCAACTCTTGCAATTGGTCCTTCAATTTATTCATTTCTGCGGGTGCCATCCTATAAGGTGCCCTGGATATGGGACTTGTCCCAGGTAGAAGGTTGATGGAAAATTCTACTTCTCTATCTGGGGGTAAGCCGGGTAGATCCTCCGGAAAAACATCAGGATAGTCTCTCGCAACTTCTATGTTTTCAATCTTAATCTTCATGTCTTCTTCACCAATAAGGGTTGCCAAAAATCCTTGACACCCTTGCCTCAACAACTTAGTGGCCTTTAAGGCAGAAATAACTGGAGTGCTGATTCTATTCTTCATCCCTTCATAAACTCTTTCGGGAGTCCCTTCCAACTTAAAAATTATCTTCTTCTGATAACAATCTACATGAACCCGATATGTGGACAACCAGTCCATACCTAGGATGATGTCAAACTCCATTTCTCCTAGCTTGATCAGGTCTGCCTGTGTATTCATCTCACCTATGATGATTTTACATCCCTTATAACACTCGCTAGTGGTCACACTGGCGCCTACAGGGGTTGACACCACTAGTTGATAGTTCAAGGGTTCAGATTCCATGTTAATTGTTGCAGCAAAAGATGAAGAAATAAAAGAGTGTGTAGCACCGGGATCAAACAATACTCGAGCAACATTTTCGGATACATAGACGGTACCTTCCACTACGGCATTGGATGCTCGAGCCTCCTGCTGAGTGATCGCATTCATCCTCCCCTGAACTCTTGGTTGTTGTACAGATGCTTGTGTCGTGGCCGAGCGAGTTCTGTTGAAAGGTTGTCGATAAGCGGTAGTTGGTCCTCCTGTTGTGGGGGCGATTCCCATGGTTGGTCTTCCCGTCCCTCTGCTAACTCCTGGGTTTCCATGTAAATTCGGGCAGTCCCTCCTCATGTGACCCATTCTTCCGCAGAAAAAGCATTGCTTACCGGTAGCGCAACTACCGGTGTGACTTTGGTTGCACCTTGGACACCGCTGGTTTCCTGCAAAGTTGGAGCGTTGGGAGGACATTGGTGATGCTGAATGGGGTAATCCCTATGCTTGGGCCATGTGTTCATCTTGCTTCCCTGGATGGGCATGATGGAAGACCCCGTGCCTCTGTCGGGCCTCAACGACTGAATTCCAAAACTCGGTGCATTATTATACCGGGGGCGCTTCATATAGGGCAGTTCCCTGGTCCTCATCTCTTGATTCTCCTGCACATCCCTTTCAATTTCCATTGCCTTCTCTACAGCTTGACTGTAAACTTGCAGTTGAAAAGGGATCAGCTTACTCCTGATCTCCGGCCTCAAGCCTCTAACGAACCTCTTCGTCCTATCTTCCTCTTCGGACACCAACTTCTCGGCATACCTGGACAGCTGAGTGAATTTAGCTTCATAGTGACTTACTGTCCATTGTTCCTGCTTCAGCTCTTGGAACTCCATCGCAAGTCGGTCCTTTACTACTCCAGGGATGTACTTTTCATTGAACTTTGCAACTAAGAAGTTCCAAGAGATCTCCCTTCCCAGGTTCTTAGCTCCTCCTTTTACCATCTCCCACCAGCGCTCGGCCTCTCCTTGGAACATGAAAGAAGCAAAAGATACTCGCTGGGTCTCAGTACATTCCATTACATCCAGTATCTTTTCAATTTGTCGGAGCCATTCTTCCGCTTGGATAGGGTCAACTCCTCCTCTGAAAGCTGGTGGGTTGAGCTTTTGAAATTGTTCAAGAGCTCTGCGGGGGTTGTTCACGCTTGCCAACTGCAACAGCCAATCCGGGATTCTGTCCGGCACTCCCCGATTAGCATTAGACTGCCCACTCAGAATTTCTTGACTTGCCGGGGGATGGACGCTCCCAATTGCGCTGTGCAATGGGACGTTGCCCTCCGAGTTGGCATCGGATGGAGGAAAATTCAAATCCATCTAATACCTAGAAGAATAGTTGCACATAATCAAAGGTAACTCAATGATAACAAGTAGAATAGTTCACAAACAAAACACTGATTTCATTTATGCATAAAGCGTTTTCATAACAACATATACATTAGCATGGCTGCATTCGTTCAAACATACCGATGCAGTCAAAAAGGGATACAGGTTCATACATGTAACTATTGGTGACCACTTTCCTTACAAAAAAAAAATATATACTCATGTGAATCGACATTCCTTTACTTCAAAAACAAAAACGACAAAAACAAAAATGCCACCCAACTAAACTCCTATCAAGGAGTGATGTTGGATCCCGAGGAGCTCTCCTCCTGGTCTTCCCTCACAGGTTCCTCTTCTGGATCCTCTTCTTCAATTGGCTCTTCTTCTACCGGTTCTTCTTCTTCTGGTCCTTCTTCCATTGGTTCTTCTTCTACTTCCTCCAGTACAGTATCCAAATCACATCCCCAATTTTCATTATCATCGTACAGGTCCATATCTTCCACCCAGCAAGAATTCCACCAAATACCCCCAACGAAAATCCTTCCGTCAGGGTTCATCTCCTCATTGGGTAGGACTCCCAAGTCCTCAGCTACTGGTGCATCTCTAATGGCACTTTCTGCCTCATTAATGTCATCTGCCTCATCTTGCCCCATGTGAATCTCTGCATTTAAATCATCTGGGGAACCTTTAAGAATGACATTTGGATCGGTCTCGTCAGATTCAAACTCCCAGTCCATTGGGTCCGCTATCCAGCTCAAACTTTCTGACTCCGGACCGTCAGACGATGATCCAGACATCTCAGAATCTCCCATCTGTAGAAGCAAGACATTTATATTAGCCGATGTGCCTTCCAATTCTCCTCAAAGCAATAATTTGCATGAAAAAATCAAGATAGGATAGTAAATCACCACTTATATAACCATGCCGATCTTTCAAAAATTTCCCTTATGCATAACTGTCCTACTAATAGGTTCTGACCCCGACTTATGTGGTATTTTGATTGTTCTCCTTTTCCGATGTCCCATAACACTGGAATTTCTTACAGAAGGGCCCGCACCCTTTGCAAGATCCATTTGAACTAAGGTATGCGGGTACCCATATTCAAATGTGGAGAACAGTTAAATATCCTACATTTCAGGGCCAAATACTCTAAAACTATACCACCATCCTCATATCCCACCTCTAACTTACTCTAGTACACCTATACATGACTCCATAGTCAGTCGTACATACCACATCTACCTAGGCTAACCTTGCCTAAACCATGCTCTGATACCAATTGTAACAGCCCCAGTTTCTAATCAACAAGATTAGGCCTACAACAACATTTATCTCCATTAACCTTAAGTTGAGGAAAATTTTGGCAGCATCATCCTTAATATTTCTGTATTTCTCACTTACAATAATCAAGATTTCGGCTCGAAGGCCTACTTATATCTCCAAATAATTTCGGCACACCCGGCCTACTTATCAATCATATAAACCAATCCTTAAATACAACATGTATCATGACTTGGTTCTTTCCATTGTAAACATAGCCTTTACATCACATTTCAAGAGTCCCAACCCAACAGTTTGCATTTCCATATTTTGCCATCGATCCAAAATTTCAAGGCATACATACCTAAGGGATACACAACCCAGAACATAGTATCACATACAAGACAAAGGTCTCAACTGCTACAAGGATAAAATATACATCAAGTACCACTTAACATATTCTTCAATAAAGGCTCCCATAGGGTCTATCCTACACATATAAGATCATATAGCAAAACCAAAATGATACAACAATACATCCTGCCATCCATAACTTAGCCTTTCCATTAGAGGGGTCCCTTACCTTTATCCAAACCTGAAAAGATGTAACGAAATTCCAATGAGCTCGACAGCTCAATGAGTAAACCATATCATAGGGAATTAGTACAATGAATTCATAAGATAATCAATTAAGAAGAAGTAATATAGGGTGGGTCTTATAAACGACAGTTTGTTCAAGTTGCATTACTTATTCCAAGCTCCATACAAATATGGTCTACATGCCTACATTACCAAAGGTTGCATCTAACCATATCAAGATACAGAGATATAATGTATGCGCATGTGTAATGTTATCATGGGTGAGTCCACTCACCTCAACTAGGTTCGTTGTATACATAAAGTGATAACTTAATTTAACATAAGCATTAACAAACATAAATGCAACTTAACAGTCAAATATGAATATCATTCAATCTGAAATGAATTTCCCCGTCTTCCACCTCCTACCGGCTCCCGCACGGCCCCTTCCTCCTTATATATATAATATATGTATATGCGTATAAGTTTCCCCGTCTTCCCCCCTCCTACCGGCTCCCGCACGGCCCCTTCCTCCTTAACACAAAATACATCATGCAGTGGTAATATACAATATGCACACAAGCAATTGAAACCAATTTACGTGTCATGTCCGAAATAGTGTGCAACAATGAAAGAAAGAATACATGTATCTGGGATTCACCCCACATCATAAGAACATCATAATCACGTCACATTCATTCCATATGAACATATGCATTATTCCATAATTTACCAATACTTAACACAATATTTTGCCATCGATCCAAAATTTCAAGGCATACATACCTAAGGGATACACAACCCAGAACATAGTATCACATACAAGACAAAGGTCTCAACTGCTACAAGGATAAAATATACATCAAGTACCACTTAACATATTCTTCAATAAAGGCTCCCATAGGGTCTATCCTACACATATAAGATCATATAGCAAAACCAAAATGATACAACAATACATCCTGCCATCCATAACTTAGCCTTTCCATTAGAGGGGTCCCTTACCTTTATCCAAACCTGAAAAGATGTAACGAAATTCCAATGAGCTCGACAGCTCAATGAGTAAACCATATCATAGGGAATTAGTACAATGAATTCATAAGATAATCAATTAAGAAGAAGTAATATAGGGTGGGTCTTATAAACGACAGTTTGTTCAAGTTGCATTACTTATTCCAAGCTCCATACAAATATGGTCTACATGCCTACATTACCAAAGGTTGCATCTAACCATATCAAGATACAGAGATATAATGTATGCGCATGTGTAATGTTATCATGGGTGAGTCCACTCACCTCAACTAGGTTCGTTGTATACATAAAGTGATAACTTAATTTAACATAAGCATTAACAAACATAAATGCAACTTAACAGTCAAATATGAATATCATTCAATCTGAAATGAATTTCCCCGTCTTCCACCTCCTACCGGCTCCCGCACGGCCCCTTCCTCCTTATATATATAATATATGTATATGCGTATAAGTTTCCCCGTCTTCCCCCCTCCTACCGGCTCCCGCACGGCCCCTTCCTCCTTAACACAAAATACATCATGCAGTGGTAATATACAATATGCACACAAGCAATTGAAATCAATTTACGTGTCATGTCCGAAATAGTGTGCAACAATGAAAGAAAGAATACATGTATCTGGGATTCACCCCACATCATAAGAACATCATAATCACGTCACATTCATTCCATATGAACATATGCATTATTCCATAATTTACCAATACTTAACACAATATTGCATTGTAGAGAGGGGTATTTTCCCCGAGCACTTTAGTGAACAAGGAACATATGAATCAAGTCAATTGGTCGACTATTGTGGAGTGCTACTCGTGCAAGTCCTCGACCTTACATAATGCACCATCCTATATTCTATTATAAAGGACCAAGATTAGGCTATATCCATAATAATTTGACCATCATAATATTGAATAGGAAAAACAGCGAATTAAAGTATCAAATTGGTTCACTTAGGCTTACTATTACTTTAGAACATATCTCTTTACACATGTATTTCACATCTAGTTAATATAGCATCACCATTACTATGCAATACCCATTGAATCTCTTTTAACACAAGCACAATTATCAAAACAGCGAATTATATAGGCTAAGTACCCTCATTTAAGTTTACATAGTGAACTAAACATGTATATTACATATTCAAATTATCACAACATGATGTATGGGCATAGAGGCTAGGTAAAACTCCTTAGATTTTCATCTAGTATGAAGGTGTCACAAAAACAGTAGCCACTACCCAAGAACAGAAATTTCTACCCTTGAGAGTCATCTACAAAATTTCTAATTATTGTTTTTCAACTTTGGATAAAGGATTATAACCCTAAGAGTTAGGTTTACTCACAAAGTTACCAAGCTCTGGAACAGAGGATTGGGCGACAAGGAAAAGCTGATTTAGGTTGCTAGAACTTCTCCACGACTTGCCAGGAAGCTCCTCCTCCAAAATCAGCCCTCTCCTCCCTGGAATTGCCGCGGAATCCCCAATATTGCCGCGGCTCTGCGGCAAAGTGGCAGAGTCCCGCGTGCAGTCGCGGCTCTGCCTGCTGTGAGCCTGAGCTCCTGCCTTCCCTCCCGTGGATTTTGCTTCAGAGCTATTAGGAATAGAGATTTGGGCTAGAAGAGGTTACCCTAGTTTCAACTCTTAGATTTCTAAGGGTGAGGTGAAATCGGCGAATTTTAGGCTTCAATTTCTTCTCACTAACAAGGAAAATTTTCAGAATTTGGGAGAATTTTCTCCAGAATTTTTGAGTGAAGAAGATGAAGAGGCAAGCTTGGTCAACCTCTTGGAATTGCAAGACTTAGGTGGTGCATCCTTATGATGCCACAAGGCCAAGGGCTCTCTCTCAAGGTGCCACATGGAAGCCCAACTTCCAAAGGTCATTAGCCCACTTAATCCCCTCCTTTAATACACACTTACCTCTAAAAGGTTATTAGGATAAGCATGATGATTACATAATATTAGCCCCTTTAATTTTCCCCCTAATACATACTTACCACTAAGGAGTTATTAGGATAAGCTTGGTGATTAAGGGGATATGATGGATTAGGTTAACATTTTCTTTTATCATTTCCTAAGTCATAATTTGCCCAAAATATATGCACATGAGCCTTCATGTTAAACATTTTTTTGGTCACCCCACAAAAATCAAATAATAATAAAAAAAAATGAAAAGGGGAGTGGGTCTATAAGTTAAGTTTAATTTGTTGACATAAAATTATGGGGGTGACTACTTCTTTAACCAAACTTCTTAATATTTAAATTGAGGAGAAATTATGTACCATAAAAATTTGGTTGTTACAGTCGGCCACGCATGGTATATGATGAAGAAACAAGCATATCATAAGCAAGGTACAAGCACAAGATGAAGCTATCATAATACAAGCAATTGTAGTGCAATACATGAATATGGAAATAAGAAGCGAAATACTTATCGTCCCGGCGAAACGGGAAACTCAAATAGAGATAAGAGAAGAGCGAGACTACTCGCCTAAACCACCAATATGCCAAAAGATCCAAAATCCACGGAAGCTCGGATGCGCCATAACCTGTGATATAAATATGTAGAGTGAAGAGGAGAGAGAAAGAGAGAAGGGAAGATGATGTTTGTCAAGTGACAAGTCAAGTAATACTAAGATATGATATAAGTCTAGAGGGTAAGGTTCATATTCAAGAAAGAAATCAACTAAGACAAACAGCCAAAGTTAGTCGACTAGGTGGAAAGAGTAGTCGACTAATAAAGGGGTTAGTCGACTAACAGTCTGGTATAGTCGACTAAAACTGGGTTCCAGAGAGTTGGGTTCTGGTTTCAGGAAAAGTTAGTCGACTAGGTGGAAAGGGTAGTCGACTAACAGACATCTCAAGTCGACTAACAGTCATGTCAAGTCGACTAATACTGAGTAACAGAGAGTTGGGTTTCTGATTCAGGAAAGGTTAGTCGACTAGGGTCAAGGGAGTAGTCGACTAATCGAGGTTTCTAGTCGACTAATAAATAACCTAAGTCGACTAAAACTGTGTTCCAGAAAAGGTTACGTTTCAACTAGGGTTTTCTAGTCGACTAATCTATAGGTCTAGTCGACTAATCGTCTGGAAACAGCACACAGAACAGATTTTGGGGGTTTTGTGTTTGATGACCAAATAATCATGGATTGAAGACATAATTGAACATGATAAGCAAACCTAAGTATACTAAGAATAATCTAAGTCTTGGTGATGAAGAACACTTACCTAAGAGAAGTACAAGGTGATGGAGTGATGGTGGTAGTGATGGAAGTTGTTGATGAAGAAGAAGGTGGAGGTTGGAGGTTTTGTTGTTGGTGTTGGTGAGAAGAAGTGGTGGCCGGAGATCGGGGTCTCTCGCCGGAGTCGTGGTGGCCGGAGGCGCCGGTGGAGGTGAAGAAGATGTTGGAGGTTAGGGTTTTGGTTCTTGGTGAAGAGAAGTGAAGGGAAGTGAAAAAAGGAAATGAAATGAAAAGGGAAGGTTTAAATAGGATTTTGGATTTGTGAAGGAGGTGTAATTAATGTAGATGAGAGGGGGCTTTGTGCAAAGTGGAGGAGGGGATGAGTGTCCCTCTCTTGGCCACTTGGCCGGCCAAGGAAGAGAGAGAAAAGAGGGCATTTAATGAGGAAGTTGGTGGAAGAAAAATGGAATTTGGAATTTTGGAAAATTGGAAAAGTGTGTGGCTTGGGAAGGAAGGAAGAGAATTAAAGGAAAAGGAAAAAGGAAAAGAAATTAGAAAAGAGAAGATATTTTCTTGGAAGGGAAAATGAAAATAATGAAAGTGGCGGATTCCCGGGATCAAGTGGCGGATGCGGAAATCTTTCGGGAAAATACCGGAATCGTCCGAAATTCAAGTATCTCGGAACGACCCGAAATAATTATCAAAAATCAAGAATATAATATTAAGTATGATAGTGAAATCCGTTTTAAGAAACACTTTATAGTTTTAAAACTAAAAATCCCGGAATCAGTTATCTACCGACTCCGTTGGAATTTTCATAAATTCATAAAATCCTCAGAAAAAGAATGTAGGTAGAAAATATGATTCTAAGGAATAATGCCTAAAGGACAATCTAGAAATTCCTAGCTGTTTGTGAAATAAAATCCTGGAATCGGTCAACGGAACTGGCCGACACCGGTTTTGAAGACTTTCATTTTAATTCCAGAAAAATCTAGAAAATCATAGAAAATATATAATATTGGAAAATGATATTTAAAACTAAAATCGGTCAATTCTAATTATCAGAATGTCTAAATCGAGTAATACTCTAGGATCGGGCCTTCGGTTCAGACTAGGGCTGACTCCAAGACCACGAATCCAAATCCAAGACAAAACAATCATATAAGGAATTCATAATACAAAAATAAATACAGGAAACAAATTGAAAAATACGATCGAAAAATCTGAATACGCAACTAAGTACGTATTCCGGGAACGGGGTATTACAATCCACCCACCTTACAAAAATTGCGTCCTCGCAATTTCGATAAGGGGTAAATTGAATACAAAGGGGACAAAGGTGGAATTTATACCGATTAAGATATGAAGCACTAGAGGTAGGGCTCTCAAGTCGACTGAACAATAATCATCCTCCGCACTTCCGGCTGTATAAATCTTCGAATAATGCTGAATAGTACTGCTGATGTCGTGGCTGTGCAATAAATGAGCCAGAATACCGAAGATAAAGAAACCCTGATAGTCCTGAGCATAATAAAGAAGGCCGATAATTAAGAATCCCGAATACCAGGCACCAATCACCCTGAACGATATAGTAGAGAATGTAGAATATCCGTAGAGAATTCCGACTGCTGTCTTCTGAACGATAGCCAGATCAAGATCGATCTGGAGAATACCAAGCTTCATAGAGTTCACCGAAGAGATCACATAATAGCTTCATGCAGAACCAGCCACTACCTTCCTAGTCTATCATATCTTAATATTGGTATAAGGGCTTCATAAAACCAAAACAGGGAAGGGATAGGAGGGATTAGGAATCAAAGGAAGGATGGTCAAGAATTAGATAACTCTGCACTTGTAGTTGGAATGTATAACCAAGACTCATGTATTCCAGTTGCAAATCTCTTTACCATTGATTTGCCTTCTGGATGTACTGAAGAGGCTTAGAGCCTAAGCTCTGATACCATCCTGTAACGCCCCGATTCCACGAATACGGGGTCGTCACTGCAACGTATATACGTAAGTCCGAAGTACCTTCCCGTACATACGCTAAGCATCAGTACAGACAAGAATCAGAGTACGGAAGCAAATGGTGCATTATACATTCCAACACATATATATATATATACAATCACAGAGTTATCACCAGAGGTGATGAATATTACAATAATAATACATCACAGATATGCGCAAATGCGAGAGTACAAAAGATATACATATATGAACAGCATAAAAGGCGCTCACATACAAGTATACAAGGAAATGTACAAGTGTAAATAGAAAAAGGGCACTCACGAGTTTTGCTAAGAGGAAACTCGAGAGGCATACAGGGGGCCTGGAAGGATGTGGCTCTGGACGGTCGGCTGGAGATCCACGCTACCGCTGCGCCACTCTGAGCAGTAACGGGGAGAATCCACACGCTCCGGGCTCCATAACCTGGACATGAGAATCCAGGGGAGTCAGTGAAACTCCCCAGGCGAGTAGGAATATGGATGCAAGGTGGCGAGTCAGGAGGAGCACAAGTGTCAAGTACAGAAGACAGGAGGGTTAGAACACAAATGAAGTATATAAGAAATGATATCAAGTAGGAAATACTCAGGAGGCAGATAGGTTAGAGCAGGCATGAACAGGTATTGCATAATAATCATAAAACAGGAAATCCAAATAAAACCAATACAACAAATATGGTAAGGCACATCACGGATTCATAGCCGTTTAAGTTGCAGGCTTTAGTATGCGTCCCATTCCACATACCTCTACTTACAACTTAAAGAGCCGATTATTATGACACTTTATTATTACTCGTCTTACCCTGATATCTAGCTATGTGAACTAGCGTCCCAACGCACATAGATCCATATCCGAGTAAAGCAAGGTTGTTATTGGAAACTAGCGGGGGTATCAACGAACTATGTTTACAGTGGGTCCCGTGCATGCCCGGTACCACGGTCCAGGATTGTTCCGTTGCATGGAAACGGAAGCCAGCCGCAAGGCTAAACAGGAGGGACTTATGTATGCCCTTATCATGATGGTACCAGTAATGAGGGAGCCAGCTCTCCCCTCGGTCCCCTGGAGGCCCACAGGTCAGACCGGAACATGTAGTTGCACAACATTCCTAAAAGCCACTGTAAACACGAACACATATTGATATCCGCATGTTTCCCCCGACCCAATACAAGTTGGTACTTTTTAGGATTCATTAGTTTAATTATCACTTTACGAGAAAAACAGGAGATGGACATGATCAGGAATTCAGGAGTACTTAAGTACTATATAGTCAGGTCACTGCATGTAAAGCAGGAAAACAAGTCACTGATCATGATACAGGATAATAAGGTAAGGTTCCCGTAAAGGTGATAATCACAAGTCAAGTATATCATGCTGGGTGTCAAGTGATAGCATGACAGGGTGATGATATTTAGTAAACAACCAAGCATATCAAAGGATTGATAATAGTCGGGTTAAGTCATGGCAAGAGGTTGATAGTAGTCAGGGCAAGTCATAGCCTAACTAAAGGGTCTTGCCAAATAGTAGCATGGCAGGTGGTCAGGTGATAACACACTAGATGGTCAGGTGATATGCATGTGTTAAATAAAAGCATGCAACTGACTAGTCTGAGGTAATGGTATGGCAAGGTAACATAAAAGTAACCCAAAGTACAACGACCACGAAGGGTCGGCCACGCATGGTATATGATGAAGAAACAAGCATATCATAAGCAAGGTACAAGCACAAGATGAAGCTACCATAATACAAGCAATTGTAGTGCAATACATGAATATGGAAATAAGAAGCGAAATACTTATCGTCCCGGCGAAACGGGAAACTCAAATAGAGATAAGAGAAGAGCGAGACTACTCGCCTAAACCACCAATATGCCAAAAGATCCAAAATCCACGGAAGCTCGGGATGCGCCATAACCTGTGATATAAATATGTAGAGTGAAGAGGAGAGAGAAAGAGAGAAGGGAAGATGATGTTTGTCAAGTGACAAGTCAAGTAATACTAAGATATGATATAAGTCTAGAGGGTAAGGTTCATATTCAAGAAAGAAATCAACTAAGACAAACAGCCAAAGTTAGTCGACTAGGTGGAAAGAGTAGTCGACTAATAAAGGGTTTAGTCGACTAACAGTCTGGTATAGTCGACTAAAACTGGGTTCCAGAGAGTTGGGTTCTGGTTTCAGGAAAAGTTAGTCGACTAGGTGGAAAGGGTAGTCGACTAACAGACATCTCAAGTCGACTAACAGTCATGTCAAGTCGACTAATACTGAGTAACAGAGAGTTGGGTTTCTGATTCAGGAAAGGTTAGTCGACTAGGGTCAAGGGAGTAGTCGACTAATCGAGGTTTCTAGTCGACTAATAAATAACCTAAGTCGACTAAAACTGTGTTCCAGAAAAGGTTACGTTTCAACTAGGGTTTTCTAGTCCACTAATCTATAGGTCTAGTCGACTAATCGTCTGGAAACAGCACACAGAACAGATTTTGGGGGTTTTGTGTTTGATGACCAAATAATCATGGATTGAAGACATAATTGAACATGATAAGCAAACCTAAGTATACTAAGAATAATCTAAGTCTTGGTGATGAAGAACACTTACCTAAGAGAAGTACAAGGTGATGGAGTGATGGTGGTAGTGATGGAAGTTGTTGATGAAGAAGAAGGTGGAGGTTGGAGGTTTTGTTGTTGGTGTTGGTGAGAAGAAGTGGTGGCCGGAGATCGGGGTCTCTCGCCGGAGTCGTGGTGGCCGGAGGCGCCGGTGGAGGTGGTGGAGGTGAAGAAGATGTTGGAGGTTAGGGTTTTGGTTCTTGGTGAAGAGAAGTGAAGGGAAGTGAAAAAAGGAAATGAAATGAAAAGGGAAGGTTTAAATAGGATTTTGGATTTGTGAAGGAGGTGTAATTAATGTAGATGAGAGGGGGCTTTGTGCAAAGTGGAGGAGGGGATGAGTGTCCCTCTCTTGGCCACTTGGCCAGCCAAGGAAGAGAGAGAAAAAGAGGGCATTTAATGAGGAAGTTGGTGGAAGAAAAATGGAATTGGAATTTTGGAAAATTGGAAAAGTGTGTGGCTTGGGAAGGAAGGAAGAGAATTAAAGGAAAAGGAAAAAGGAAAAGAAATTAGAAAAGAGAAGATATTTTCTTGGAAGGGAAAATGAAAATAATGAAAGTGGCGGATTCCCGGGATCAAGTGGCGGATGCGGAAATCTTTCGGGAAAATACCGGAATCGTCCGAAATTCAAGTATCTCGGAACGACCCGAAATAATTATCAAAAATCAAGAATATAATATTAAGTATGATAGTGAAATCCGTTTTAAGAAACACTTTATAGTTTTAAAACTAAAAATCCCGGAATCAGTTATCTACCGACTCCGTTGGAATTTTCATAATTCATAAAATCCTCAGAAAAAGAATGTAGGTAGAAAATATGATTCTAAGGAATAATGCCTAAAGGACAATCTAGAAATTCCTAGCTGTTTGTGAAATAAAAATCCTGGAATCGGTCAACGGAACTGGCCGACACCGGTTTTGAAGACTTTCATTTTAATTCCAGAAAAATCTAGAAAATCATAGAAAATATATAATATTGGAAAATGATATTTAAAACTAAAATCGGTCAATTCTAATTATCAGAATGTCTAAATCGAGTAATACTCTAGGATCGGGCCTTCGGTTCAGACTAGGGCTGACTCCAAGACCACGAATCCAAATCCAAGACAAAACAATCATATAAAGAATTCATAATACAAAAATAAATACAGGAAACAAATTGAAAAATACGATCGAAAAATCTGAATATGCAACTAAGTACGTATTCCGGGAACGGGGTATTACACATCATGAAATTGAATTACCTATCTTTTATGATTCGCATCTGGAACTTGACCAATACATAACGTTTGAGAGTCACATTGACAAAGTGGCAAGTTTTCTTTCAAAGAAATTGAACTCAGATAAGAATGTGACTCTAATCCTCAAATTTTTGATCCAGTTCAAATTTCTGTATTAATATTGACTCTTTTTTTGCTACCCAATTTTAGCAACATTTTAAAGTCAGTTTTGATTCCCATACCTGTCATTCTTGAAGTTGAATCACCAACTTTAGAAAATTACATTCTGTTGTGGGAAAATGAATGTGAACTTGAGTTTCAACTTCCTGAACAAATTTTGACTCATGAACCTTCATTTGACTTTAGTTAATTTTCTGAGTCGATCATAATTTGTAACGCCCCGATCCCACGGGTACGGAGACGTTACTGCGACGTATATACGCAAGTCGGAAATACCCTCATGTATATACGCTAAGCATCATTACAGGCAAGAATCAGAGTACGGAAGCACTGATGCATTATACATTCCAATATATGAGTACAATTAGAAAGTTATCACCAGATATGACAAATATTACAAGAATATTACATCACTGATAGGCACCAATGCGAGAATACAAAGAGATGTACATGTATGAACAGTACAAAAGGAGACTCAGAGTCATAACAGAAAAACTCTAGAGCCGAGCGAGGGGGCCTGAAAGGATGGGGCTCTAGACGGTCTGTCGGAGATCCACGCTACTGCTACACATATCTGATCAGCAACTGGGAGAATCCACATGCTCCAAGCTCCAAGACCTGAACATGAGGATCCAGAGGAGTCAGAACTCCCCTAACGAGTGGTGATGCGAATGCCAAGTGGCGTGCAAAGATAAGCACACGTGTATCGATAAATCTGAATCATAAACATGTATTGAAAACTGTGTCGTGAGCAGGCATACAGGAGCAAGTAGATATATAGCAAGTGATATCAAGTACAGAATACACACGGGATAATAAGACGAGAGCAGGAGACTGGTGGAATAGAACACAAGTGGTAGAGTAGGATGTAAGCATGTATAATATAGTAATGCTCATAAACTGAAAATCCGATGTAAAACCCGATGCAAGCAAACATGGCAAAGCATACAACAGATCCATAGTTGGCATCTTTTATTATTATTACTTGTCTTACCCAGATGTCTAGATATGTGAACTAGCGTCCTAGCACATATATATCCACATCTGAGTAAAGCAAGGTTGTTATTGGAAACCAACGAGGGTATCAACGAACAATGTTTACAGTGGGTCCCGTGCATACCTGAGACCACGGCCCAGGATGTTCCGTTGCTGGAGAATGGAACCTACCGCAAGGCGATCAGGAGGGTCATATAGAATGTCCTTTATCAAGATGGTACCAGGAAGGAGGGAGCCGCACTCCCCTCGGTCGCCTGGAGGCCCACAGGTCAGACAGGAAGTTTTAGTTGCACAACATACCTAATACCACTGTAAACACGAACATATATTGATAGCCACAAGTTTCTCCCGACCCGATGTAAGTTGTCCCATTTTATGGTTTATTAGATAATTATCAGATTCCGAAAATGAGTAAGAACAAGCCAGGAATATCAGAAATACAGGTGTATCAGGAGTACAGTTTGTACTAGAATATATCAAGTTGTAATTAAGATGTCAGGTCATCATTCCCGTTATCGTGATAATTATAAAAGTTAAGTATGTCATGCCGGATGTCAAGCGATAGCATGACAGGGGGATGATATTAGGCAAGCAACAAGTGATGTTATAACAAGGAGCAATTGTCAAGTAGTAGCATATTGGGTGTCAGGGGATAACACATCAGTTGTCAAGTGATACAGACTGGTGTTAAGTATTAGCATGTAAATGACAGGTATTAAGTAATAGCATGTCAAGTGTTAACTTATCAAGCATGTACATGACAAGTGATAGAGTAATAACTGAGTACAATCAAGCGGAACTGAGCAAGTTGAAGGTACGGATAGCAAACAGTGTTTAACACTAGAGCATCTGGCGAGGTTACCGGGACAACTCGACTTAAAGCGCGAGTAGAAAATCTTGTAGCAACTTGCCTAGATGAATCTAGTGGTAAAGCGTTGAGCGCTAAGCATGTCTACCAGGCGGAGTTGAAAAACCTGATGATCGGAACACATTTCTTTTTCGAGATAGTGGGCGAGACCCGGAGGCTTAAGTACGCTCGGGGTCTAAGCGCACTCTCGGTAGGTACCACGAAACTCATAAGGGTACAGGTCTGGAACCATTGGATAGCCAGCTCAGGAGTGGCAAAAAACCTAGAGTCGGTACAAGAGTACCTGCACGAGATATTAGTACCACACGAGCATACATACAAGCATGATAATATCTACACTATCATGGAGTGGAGAAGCTCGGAGGCTGAAAAGGCCCAGAGGCCGAAAAGGCCCGGAGACCAAGTAGAAAGCCCGAAAACTGAAGGGCCCGGAGGCCAAGTTGAAGCCCGGAGACTAACGACCACGAAGGGTCGGCCACGCATGGTATAAAGCAGTAAAAATAGCACATCACAGGCATGGTATATATGCAAGAAGTAAACTATCCTAGTATAAGCACTCAACACAGGCATATACAACTACAATCACAGGCACTTGGCCACATACAAATACAGGGGCACCGCCCAATACAAAATACATTTAAATATGAAATAAATACACGTCGACCCGACGAAGTAGGGAAAACCAAATGGAGGCGAGGACACTCGCCTAATTCTTCAGAAATGCCAAAACTCTAAAATCCTGGGAACTCGCGTACGCGCCATACAATATAATAATATATATATTTTAGAGAGAGAAGAGGAGAAAGAGAAGAGAGAAAGTTTAGAGAGAGAAAAACCTAGAGAGAGAAAGAGAGATTTTTAGAGAGAGAAAGGAGGAGTTAGAGAGAGAAAGAGAGAGAAACTGAGGAGAAAGAAAGAGAAATGTAGAGAGAAATTGTAGAGAGAGGAGAGAGAGTAGAGAGAGGAAGAGAGAGGGGGGAGGGAGGCTGTTGCCCCCCTCTCATAAGCCCACAGCCAGGCCAGGAGGCTTGGCAGTGGCTCTACCAGGGCAGCGCCGGCGGCCACCAGAGGGCCACCGGCCAGGGGTGGCCCCATCGGCCACCCCAAAGAGAAGATAGAGAGGGAAAATGGGAGAGAGAAAACTGGAGAGATTAGAAAGAGGGGGATAACCCTCTCCTCTGCCCACGCACAGGGGGCCCCCATGGCCGCTCACAGCCGGCGATGGCGCGCCGGCGGCGCCCAGATCCAGGGTGGCGCTGGCTACCCCAAAGAAGAGGGAAAAATTAGGATGGGGGTTTAGGTTGGAGGTGGAAAAGAGTTGTGGTGGTGGTGGAGGTGGTGATTTTGGTGGTGATTTTGGGTGGTGTGGAGAAATTGAAGAAGATGAGAGGAGGAGTAGGGTGTTGTGAGGGTGGAGTTGGAGTAGAGAAGATGGTGATGGTGGTTGATTTGAAGAAGAAGAAGAAGAGAATGGAGATGGAAGTTTTGAGGAAGAAGGAGATGAACGTTGTTGTTGTGGTTGATGTTGGTGTTGGAGATAGAGGAGAGGGAAGGAGATGGGGTGGAGAAGATGGCCAGAGATGGGGGATCTCCCTTGCCGGTGATGGTGGTCGGAGCACCGATGGGGGCTAGTTGTGTTGGCCCAGATGCCTTCCACTCTAGTTTTGATGATGATCAACTCATGTAGTTATGTTTACTAATAATCTTGTGATGTTTAGTTTCAGATATTTAACCAAGATATTAGTAGATGATTAGCTTCAACAAAGGTGTTATGAAAGCTTTTCACATGGTGATTCAAGAGCCCGAGCGTCAAAGTTCATATCTAGCACTCGTTAGAGTCAAGCTCGGTGGATCACGGTTTGGATCGAGTCGACTTGGAGACAGCGCTCTACAAGAAGACCTCGGTGCATAGTTTAGTTTTTGTTTTAGATCCATTTGTAAAGTTAGATAGTGTGATATGCTCAAGTTCACAACACACATACTTGCTTAAGTTTTATGTTTTGGTTTTCAGTTTTTGCTTTAACCGATCTTGGTTTTCATGAATAGATAGAATTAAAAAAAAGTTTACATGGTTTAATGTATATTAGATTTGTTCTATATACATGCATGCTTCAACTATTTAAACAAACTTAGTTTGATAATCTACTTCATGAGTTTGGTGTTTTGGTATTTTAACAAAACGTATTTTTGGATTTATGTGTCAAAAATATTGATATATATCTTTTCATGTATATTGGATTCTATCCATATACTATATGCCTAAATGTTGTTTCAATATCATATTTTTATATTTGGATGAGTTTTGGACAAAACGAATTTTCAATTCAAAAATTCAAGTTTTGGAAAATACGGATTTTGGTTTTTGGCAAAATTTCCATAACACAAAAATGGTTCAAATTGTTTGAATATGTGTTGAATTTTTTCACACATGTTTGTATATCAAAGTATTATAATAAAACTATTTTGTGGATTTTTAGAGATTTTATGAGATTTAATAGGATAATAAAAACTTAGTTTTCTGATCCCTTAAAAACCCTGCCAGGCTCTGGCGGTCGACCGTTCCGGTCGACTGGACTAGGAACCGGTTGACTGGAGCGGTCGACCGGATGTGCACAAGAATGTGGACAAGGCCGTGTCAGTTGGCCGGTCGACCGAGCGGTTGACCGACTGAAGGCAACCCACTCTCGGGTTGCCCCGATCGACCGGGCGGTCGACCGGCCAGAGAGCCGTTGCTCTCTGGTTCAGAGCCCGGTCGACTGGGCGGTCGACCGGAGGGCTCAACGGTCAAAAATTTGACCGTTGGTCGGTCGACCGGAAGGCCAATTCTGGCCTAGTCGGCAGCCAACGGGCAAATCTATTTTGAGCCTTTATATACCCCATCTCTTTGGTGTTTTGAAAAAGAGTTTTTAGAGAAAAATTTACATCTTCCAACAACTTTTTAAAGAGATTTTAGTGCTTAAAGATTTGATCTTTTATCTTATTTTTAAAAGGGTTGGAAAATCATTTGAAAAGAAAATTGTTTGGGAATTGGTTTGATCTTCACTTTCAATTCTATCTAGAGTTTTTTTCTAGAGTTTTTCTTTGAGTTTTTGATTTCTAAACTCTTTGTTTTTCACACTTGAGCTATATCATTCTATCCTATCTATTAGGATCTTTTATTTGTGAGAAAATTAGTTTGTGGTTGAGGTAACCACCAAGTTGTAAACTTCCTTCATTGTGATATCCCTTTAGTGAGAGGTGATTGATTTGGTATCCCTCTATTGTAAGGTGATTGTGGAAGTTGTGGTTGGCTCCCTCTAGTGAGAGGTGGAGTTGGTGTTGAAATCCCTCAAGTGTGAGGTGATTGTTTTGTATTGGCTAAGTGCCTATCCCTCTTGTGTGAGGTGGTGTTTGTGTTGGTTGTGCATTGCCTCTAGTGAGAGGTTGTAATTGGTTGAGAGAGGAGTTGTGTACTCCCGGTTGTATTTGCCCAAATTCTCAGTGGAGGTTCCCTGTGTGAGAGTCCTGTGTGGACAAGTTAGTGGATTGAAAATCCTTCTGTGTGAAGGCGGGGATGTAGAGCTGTGTGCTCGAACCTCGAAACATATTCGTATGTTTGCGTTTGATCCATTGACTCTTATTCTCTGTCTCTTTTATATTGTGCCTTGTATCATTTCATATTGCTCATTCATATATTATATGCTTGGCTTGTTTGTGTGTGCCTCACTTGTGCTTAACCACGAGAGCTTCATATAGCGCCTCAACTCTTATTCAGAGGAATCAAGAGGAGTTAGTCCAGAGCCCTTCACCGAGAATTCGGCTACACTCGTTGGTTGCATTAAGTATTGTTGCAATTAAGTTTTTAATTTTCGCATTTTGTTCATTAGATTAGCAGTACACCTATTCACCCCCCCTCTAGATGTACTTTCAGATTGGGCATCGGCTAAAAATGTAAGAGGAGAAGAAGAGAATGGAGAAAAAGAGAAGGAAGAAAGAAAAATAAAGAAAAAGAAAAGAAAAGAAAAAAAAGGGAGAATGATGTGGAGGTGATGGATGGGAAAGGGATTAAATGAAGGGGTGTGGGCCGTTGGTGGAGTCGGTGGGGAAAGGAAAAAGAAAAAGAAAGAAAGAAAGAAAGAAAAGGAAAGATTCTAAAATAATAAATTTATAATATGGTCGAGAAATATCGAATGCTCCAGAAAAATTCCCAAAAATACGCAGAGGTAGAAAACATCATCATGAGGAATAATACGAAATCAATTTTTTGAAATAAAATCTCTTTTTCAAATTAAAAATTCTGAAGTCAACCGTTGATACTGGTCTACACCGAGTCAGCCGGATTTTGATAAATTCTAAAAATTCTCAGAAAATGCATGAAAGAAGAAAATATGATTCTAAGAAGCAATGCAAAAGCGAAATCTAAAAATTCAATTACAATTGTAAACTAAAAAAAAAAATCTTAGAATCAACCAGCGATACTGGCGACACCAAATCTGTGTTGGCCCAAAGGCCTTCCACCCTAATTTTGATGATGATTAACTCATGGAGTTATGTTACTAATTATCTTGTGATTTTAGTTACAGATCATTGATCAAGATATTAGTTGGTGATTGCTTCCAAAAGAGGTGTTTTAGAAGCCTTCACTAGTGATTCCAGGGTTCAAGCTTTAAGATCACACATTGCCTAGCCCATGGATGGAGTTTTGGCTCGGGTCTACTTGAAGATGGAAGATCATCAAGAAGACTTAGGTATCCATAGTTTAGATAGTGTGTTTTAGATCCATTTGTAAATATATGAATAGTTGATATGCTCAAGTGCACAACACAAACGTTTTATGTTTGGTTTTTCGGTTTTTACTTTAACCGATATTTGTTTTCATGAACAGATTGATCAAAATAAGTTTAAATGGTTTATATGTATAATAGATGTATTCTAGTTATACATACATGCTTAAACTTCTTATACAAACTTATTTTGACTATCTTATTCATGTATTGAAAAATCCAAGTTTGATAAAAATACATGTTTTGGTTTTTGGTAAAAATGATAAGACACAAAAATAGTTCAATTGCTTGATAATTGAGTTGAAATTTTTATCACATGTTTATGTATCAATGCAAAATGATAAAACTATTTTTGGGTATTTTTTACAAGACTTAAAAGATTTTTAGAAATATTTTAACATGTGTTTTTCTGCCCAGAACAGTGTCTGTCAGGCCAGTTCGGCCGACCGCATGGGTCGATCGAACCATAGGCTGGTCGACCCGTACGGTCGACCGACGTGCACAGAACCGTGCACGTCTGGCACACACAGGGACGGTCGGCGGGCGGCCGACCGGACCAGAGAGCTCTGCTCTCTGTTTATTTGGGTCGACCAGGCGGTCGACCGGGTTGCCCCAACGGTCACATTTCTGACCGTTGGCGGTCGGCCGAGCCAGCCGACCTGTAGCCTGTCAGGTTGCCAGATCAGCCTAACGGCTAGTTTTCTGATGGGGCTATAAATACCCCATCTCTTCATGGTTTTAACTAAGATTTTAAGAGCCAAATTTCTCTGATATATAAGTGTTTTAAAACAAGTTTTCAAAAGTATTTTTGGGCTTTAAACTTCCAATCTTATTGGTTTTAGGTTTTTGGAAAAATCAAAGAAAAGAGTATTTTGGGAGATTTGTGTTTGTTCTTCATTTCCATTATCTTCAAGAGTTTTCCCAAGATTATTTCTTTGAGTTTTTTGTTTCCAAATACCTAATTTTTCCACACTTGAGCATATCATACTATCCTATTCTATTAGGATCATTGTTTAGTGGAAAAAGGGATTGTTTGATGTGTTGAGCCTCCAAGTTGTAAACACCCTTGCTTTTGTTGTATCCCTCTATAGTAGAGGTTGATCGGGTGATTGGTTTGCTCCCTCTTTGGTAGAGGTTGAGGCTTGTGGTTTGCTCCCTCTAGTGAGAGGTGGAGATTGGTTGTAACCCTCTTCGGTAGAGGTGTTGGTTGTTGTTGTATTGGCTACGGGCCTACCCCTCGGCTGTGAGGTGGTGTTTGAGAGAGGAGTTTGGTACTCCTTGTGTTGTAACAAATCCTCTTCGGTAGAGGTTTCCTCGGTGGAGATAATGGATTGGAAATCCTACACGGTGGTGTAGGCGGGGATGTAGAGCTAGGTGCTCGAACCTCGAAACATATCTTTGCCTTTGCGTTTGATCCATTGTCTCTCAACTCTCTCTCTTTACATTTGTGCAAAGCATCATTTTTCATTCATATCATACATATCATATTTGCTTGTGTATTGCCTTGCATCTTTCATATTGCTCATCCTTATATGCTTGGCTTGATTGTGTGTGTGCCTCACTTATACTTAACCACAAGAGCTTCACATAGCACCTCAACCTATATCTAGGGAAATCAAGAGGAGTTAGTCCAGAGCTCTTCACGGGGAATTCGGCTACACTTGTGTTGTATTAAGTGTGTTGCAAAATTTGCATTAGCTTCCGCATTTAGCGCATTTAGTTTCTAGATTAGCACGTACACCTATTCAGCCCCCCTCTAGGTGCCCTTTTCAATTGGTATCAGAGCAACGCTCCTGATACTTAGGCTTAACATCCTAGGAGTGAGATCCATTTGTTTGCTAATCTTGTTTGCATTTGCTTGTTTGCACACAAATAGTTTGGACCCATGGCCTTCATGACCCCACCTATGTTTGACCCTTCCAACATTCTATTTGGAAGATTAGGATGACCGTTTATTTACAAACCCTAGGACATAAGGTTTACCTTGCCATTACCAAGGAATTCTACCTTGGTGATAGCAATCATATAGGGGCCAATGCACAAGCCCTTGAGGCCATTAGAAGCACATTATCTAAAGATTATCTTATGCGTGTTTCTAACCTTGATTCCGCTTTTGCAGTATGAAACAAGTTGACAACCACCACCACCTCCAAGCTTCAATTGCAAATCCAACAAGAAGAGGAGTCTAGTGGAGAATCCGACTCACAATGCTTCATGGTCCAAGGGAATGACTCTCTTGAGGTACAATCGGAATCTCAACTAGATAGTTTTGATGCTAGTACTTCATGTGATGATCATATTGATGCCCATGCTTTAAATGAAGAACTTTCAATAGTTTGTGAAAAACGAATAGAAAAATATAACACTTTGAAAAGAAGAGTCTAGACATTAATAATGAAAATAAAAGTTTGATTGCTAGACTTGATATTGTTTTGCAAGAGAAGGAGGAGATTTCTAATGAAAGGGATTCATTGAAATCTCAACTAGACCTTGCATTAAAAGAAAATGAATTTTTAAAATCTAAAAATGATTGTCATGATCTTTTGAAGAAAAATGAAAATTTGTCTTCAAAAGTTGATTTTATTTTAAAAGAAATGATTCTTTAAAAATAAAAATTGCTTCTATTTCTAAGGATTTAGAAGATTGTTTAAAGAAAAATATTGTTTTGAAAAATGATATGTCTACACATGTTTGCCATGCTAGGGTAGTATCACACACTTCTCCTATTGCATGTGCCACCTCTTCTTTAATTGATAATAATATATCCATGCTTAAGAAGAAGGTTGATTGTTTGGGCTCTACTATGAGCCAATGTGCCATGAACCACTCACGTTTGGAAACCTTGGTTCGAAAGAAACAAATTCCATCCTTTATGCATGCACACCCTCCACGGCATACACATGCTCCTCACGGACACCATCACACTATGTATGCTCATGTGTACACTTGTACACATTGTCGACGTAAGGGCCACCTTGTTAAATTTTGCTTTGATAGATTACATAATGTAAATTTAGCAAAGAAATTTGTTTGGGTTCGAGAAGGGACTAACCCCAAGGACCCAATAAGATATGGGTACCAAAGAACACCCCTCCTATTTTTGATGTAGGTGTAGACTCTCGCATGACGTGAGAGTTGCCGTACCTTGGAGTGGATGCGTTCCGAACTTCATGGAAATCAATTGGATGCATCACTTTCAAGGGATGTTTGGTGGAGATGACCAACATGTTTTGGAGACAAGAAAAGTTGCCTTCTAGGTTTTGGTAACGATCCCTAACTCCTATTTAATGTTTACATGCTTTTCATATTCATTGTTTATAGCATGTTTCATTGTTTAGTGATTAGTATGAAAATACCATGTTTATTAGATCATTGACATACATGTATAGTATTTGAGACACCCATGTTTTATATGGATAAATTATTTTGTGTTCTCCCTATAATTTAGCTATCATGTACATCATGATCTAATAACATGTGAATTTACATAGTAATCATGTTTAGCTTTATCATGATGATTTTTATCTTGTTTTTGATGCTTCATGTTTTGAATATATGTTTAAATGTTAGTTTTATTAAGACTAGATATATATTTGTGCATATAGTGGGCCACAAATAAATCTATATATGTTTGAGCTTGAATGCTTATTTGAACCCATTAGATGTGCTAGTATAGTCTAGTTTTGATGATCCATACATTTTAAACTTGCATTCCTATTTTTGGATTTGTTTTATGTTTATGTGTTTTCATTTCATGTATATGTTTTGCCAAACCTTAAGTTATACATGTATACCCCTTGAGTCATTTGCCTTTCATGCAAATCTATATATATGGACTAAATTGTGTTTAGGGATATGTATGTATACTTATTGTGTTGACAATTCATACATATACCTTGAAATGAAATTTGTTTCGGTGAAAATTTAGTTTTTCTTGATTTCGTGTTTATTTGTTTAACTTCATGTATATGTCCATTTTATCCAAATTATTGTTATACATATACATCCTTTGAGCCACGTGCCTTCATGCATATATCTTTGTGGACTCGTTGTGTTTGGATATGTATGTATACCTTAGTTTGTATAAGACATACATATACCTTGAAGATTAAATAAGTTTTTGATGATTTTCTTGTTTTTAAAGGAATATTGAGCTAAATTGTATATTTTCATGATCATGTTCTTCACATTGTATTTGTACACTCACATTTCTTATTTACTCATGTTTTGTTTTCATGAGTCATATTTATGCTTCATTGACTTGAGTGTTGACTATCATGTGGATTTCATGTTTTATGAAAAACTGTTTTGTTTTATTCCTTACTTGAAGGATTTCGCACTAGTTTACAAGTTTTTCATTTAACTAGTTCGTATTCTTCATATGGTAGATTTTTCAAACGTACTCTATTTTCAAACCTATTTTGAAAACCCTACCTTCTATGGGAGGTTGGATGGGAGATCATGTTCATATATGCTTTAAAATGAAAATCATTTAAAACTTGAACCGTGATTGGGAGGTATAGTAATATGATGTATACACTTGATCTTATTGTTATTTCAATTGGTATCAATTTTGACCTTTCTTGTATACTCATATATGTTTGTATGTATGTATGCTTTCATTTTAAAGAATATCAATTTCAATTGGTATCTATTTTCATACATATATATGTTTGTGTTTATGCTAAGCTTGAGCTTCAATTTTGTTTCAATTGATTACTTTTAAATGGTATCAAGTCTACGCATTGTTTTAGTTTGTATTTCATAAAGGGGGAGAAAATTTAACTTTCATATTTCAATTGGTATTTGATTTTCACTCCCACACTTTATGATTGGAAATTTGATGTTTATTTTAAGCATATGATATCGCAATCAAAATTATTTATATGGCTTAAAGAAAAATACTATCTTTTGATATCAAGATGTTTATTTAAATATGTTGTAAAATTGGTATCTCAACATTTTGTTTTAAAAAAAAAATACAAAAGTTTTGATTTATATTGACTATATGCAAGGAGAGCTTAACATCTCTTCTACATATAGATTCATGTTGAGTGTATCTTGTATTGAGGAGCTTGACATCTCTTCTTTATGTGATACACGTGTGTAAGGGGAGCTTCACATCTCCTCTTATGCATTACATAATATGTGTTATGTGAATTGGGGCTTGTCATCCCTTCTTCATGTAATGCATATGTGTAGGGAAGTTAACTTAGCGTCTTCCTCTTCATGAATGTATATAGCATATATCATTTGTTGATTGACCTATGTTAACTTTCAATTGGTATCAAGATGCTTTATTGACATATTTTCAATTGGTACCTTAATTGATTGTCACCCCTATTTGGTTTTTTTTTGTTTTAGACAAAAAGGGGGAGAAAAATGTATTGATTTAGTTTTGCATTTAACCCTTTATTGATGATTGATTCTTTGTATCAAAAGGGTGAGATAATTTTGTTTTGTTTTGATTGTTTACCCCTTTGTTGATGATTGACAAAAAGGGGGAGAAAGATATTGAGTTTGTTTGAGATTTATATATGCATAGTTATGTTTTTGCATATATTAAGTTTAATTTAGTTTAATTTTAATTGGTATCTAGAGCATGTTTGTTTTTAAACATTTTATTGGTATCTAGAGCCATTTATTGTTTTGCATATATATGCATTCATGTTTAATATTCATTGCATATTATGTTTATTTGTTTATGCATGAGTTAAGGAGGAGTTTCTTTGAAGCTTAACTTTAATCCATGCATATATAACTCCATGAGTTTTGTCATCACAAAAAGGGGAGATTGTTGGCCCAAAGGCCTTCCACCCTAGTTTTGATGATGATTAACTCATGTAGTTATGTTACTAACTATCTTGTGATTTTAGTTACAGATCATTGATCAAGATATTAGTTGGTGATTGCTTCCAAAAGAGGTGTTTTAGAAGCCTTCACTAGTGATTCCAGGGTTCAAGCTTCAAGATCACACATTGCCTAGCCCATGGATGGAGTTTTGGATCGGGTCTACTTGAAGATGGAAGATCATCAAGAAGACTTAGGTATCCTAGTTTAGATAGTGTGTTTTAGATCCATTTGTAAAGATATGAATAGTTGATATGCTCAAGTGCACAACACACACGTTTTATGTTTGGTTTTTCGGTTTTTACTTTAACCGATATTTGTTTTCATGAACAGATTGATCAAAACAAGTTTAAATGGTTTATATGTATAATAGATGTATTCTAGTTATACATACATGCTTAAACTCTTATACAAACTTATTTTGACTATCTTATTCATGTATTGAAAAATTCAAGTTTGATAAAAATACATGTTTTGGTTTTTGGTAAAAATGATAAGACACAAAAATAGTTCAAATTGCTTGATAATTGAGTTGAAATTTTTATCACATGTTTATGTATCAATGCAAAATGATAAAACTATTTTGGGTATTTTTTACAAGACTTAAAAGATTTTTAGAAATATTTTAACATGTGTGTTTTCTGCCCAGAACAGTGTCTGTCAGGCCAGTTCGGCCGACCGCATGGGTCGACCGAACCATAGGCCGGTCGACCCGTACGGCGACCGACGTGCACAGAACCGTGCACGTCTGGCACACACAGGGACGGTCGGCCGGGCGGCCGACCGGACCAGAGAGCTCTGCTCTCTGTTTATTTGGGTCGACCGGGCGGTCGACCGGGTTGCCCCAACGGTCACATTTCTGACCGTTGGCGGTCGGCCGGGCCGACTGACCGTTGGCGGTTGCCAGATCAACCTAACGGCTAGTTTTCTGATGGGGCTATAAATACCCCATCTCTTCATGGTTTTAACTAAGATTTTAAGAGCCAAAATTTCTCTGATATATAAGTGTTTTAAACAAGTTTTCAAAAGTGTTTTTAGGCTTTAAACTTCCAATCTTATTGGTTTTAGGTTTTTGAAAATATCAAAGAAAAGAGTATTTTGGGAGATTTGTGTTTGTTCTTCTTTTCCATTATCTTCAAGAGTTTTCCCAAGATTATTTCTTTGAGTTTTTTGTTTTCCAAATACCTAGTTTTTCTACACTTGAGCTTATCATACTATCCTATTCTATTAGGATCATTGTTTAGTGGAAAAAGAGATTGTTTGAGGTTGTTGAGCCTCCAAGTTGTAAACACCCTTACTTTTGTTGTATCCCTCTATAGTAGAGGTTGATCGGGTGATTGGTTTGCTCCCTCTTTGGTAGAGGTTGAGGCTTGTGGTTTGCTCCCTCTAGTGAGAGGTGGAGATTGGTTGTAACCCTCTTCGGTAGAGGTGTTGGTTGTTGTTGTATTGGCTACGGGCCTACCCCTCGGTTGTGAGGTGGTGTTTGAGAGAGGAGTTTGGTACTCCTTGTGTTGTAACAAATCCTCTTCGGTAGAGGTTCCCTCGGTGGGAGATAGTGGATTGGAAATCCTACACGGTGGTGTAGGCGGGGATGTAGAGCTAGGTGCTTGAACCTCGAAACATATCTTTGCCTTTGCGTTTGATCCATTATCTCTCAACTCTCTCTTTACATTTGTGCAAAGCATCATTTTCATTCATATCATACATATTATATTTGCTTGTGTATTGCCTTGCATCTTTCATATTGCTCATCCTTATATGCTTGGCTTGATTGTGTGTGTGCCTCACTTATACTTAACCACAAGAGCTTCACATAGCACCTCAACTCATATCTAGGGGAATCAAGAGGAGTTAGTCCAGAGCCCTTCACGGAGAATTCGGCTACACTTGTGTGTTGTATTAAGTGTGTTGCAAAATTTGCATTAGCTTCCTCATTTAGCGCATTTAGTTTCTAGATTAGCATGTACACCTATTCACCCGCCTTTAGGTGCCCTTTTCAATCTGGTGGAATCTTGATAAATTTAGAAAATTCTCAGAAAAAGTATTTTGATAGAAAATGTGATTTTAAGAAAAATGTGAAGGCATTTCTTGAAATTCAACTCCTTTTGTAAATTAAAATTCTGAGAATTGGTCAGCGGTATTGGTCGACACCGGTTTTGAAGATTTTCAATTTAATTCAGAAAAATTTTAGAAAATCATAGAAAATCTAGAATATTGAAAAACGAAGATTGAAACTAAAATCACTCAAATCTGACTACTAAAAAAAGGAAATCGAGTAATACCCTAGGATCAGGTCGCCAATTCAGACTAGGGCTGACTCCGAGTCCACGAAATTAGATCCAAGGCAAAATGATCATATAAATAATTCATAATTCAAAATAAATACCAGAAATAAATCGAAAATACGATCAAAAATCTGAATACGCAACTAAGTACGTATGCTGGGAGCTGGGTGTTACATAGTTCATGTACTTCCTGAGTCTAAATCAATCATTCTATCTTTTCATACTCTATTTTGGAACAAAGATGTTGAAAATAATGACTTAGAAATTATTTTAAAAATTTGAAAATTAGTTGGGGTAAAATTCATAATAAAAATCAAGCATACATACATCATAATAATGGGTTATATTAAAGAGGTCACTGGTGGGTTCCTCTAGACTCCACAATTTTTACATTGGGCCGCATTTCGTAGACCAATCAGACAACCACTGGAATCATCATCTTGAGGTAATTTTTCTTTCCTCTCTATTTGTTTCATGCATACATACATTCACGATGTATTAAGGACAATGCATGAGATAAGTGGGGGGAGAGAGGGTCTACTAACGTAGAGTTTTTAGATTTTCTTTCTTTTTACTTTTTAAGGATATTTTAGAATTTCTCCCTTTTGTATAGGATTTTCCTTTTCTTTAAAAAACTTTTTGAAGCAAAATACAAAGTTTTGATTTATTTTTAAGAAAATTAAGATGATCTTAGAAATTAAGGACACCTTAATTATGACACTTTAAACTTAGTCAAAATAATGGATCTTTTTTAAATTTATAGGCTAAGTAAGATAGATTGAAAAGATAAATTTATCTTGAATTTCTTGCCTTAGATAGTATGCACTTCACGCTTACACATTTTGGGATGGAAACAAGGCCTAAAATGCCATAAAGCAAAATAAATAAAATAAATAAATAAATATATGGTATAAAAATCACTTATTAAGCTGGATAACTATGCCTCAAGAAGTATGATTATTCACGTCTAACAGTGATTAAAAGAAACAAATAATTCCCCTTAGTTTTGTTGTCTTGTTTACTCGAGTCCTTAAACCTGATGGATGTTTTCTCATCTGTTTCCCTAAAATCGTCTGGTTGGGAGTCATCGATTAAAGGCTCACTACCTGGGTAAAGTAGAAAACCTAAGAAAAACTAAGGGAAGAAAAAAAGAAAGAAAATATATATATAAATAAATGGCTTGATGGTTGGAGTTGAAATCTTAAAAATCTTCACTATCACAAATGCATATTATCTAGGTTTTATGAAGGATAAAATATTCAATCCAATTTTGAATTCTTACTTCAATTGATAACAAGATCTTGCTTCTAGACTAAGTTTAAGGAAGAATAATCTTTGGTGGACTTATGATCTTACATCACTTATATTTTTTGCAAAAATATTTTGAAAACTTGTCTCTCTTTCAAAATGTATTTTCAAAACACTAACTTTTTTCTTTCTTTATGGATTTTGTGGGTGCAATCCACTAAAAACTCTCAAGAGATAAAACTCCTCCGCTAGAGGAAACTTAAAGGTTTAACGGCTTGTTGCACATACTTAGTGCAATCGCGTTTCCTGTGAAAGTGGTGTAATAACATTGTTAGTTTAGTTTTTCTTTTTCTTATTTTGCTCAGGACGAGCAAAAGATAAGTGTGGGGGGAGGTGATTAGTATACGATTTTGCATCATTACATCTCATTTCCCTACCGATTTATGAATAAAATAACGCTACTCACTCGTGTTTTGATTTATTTTGCAGATAATCATGAGTCTAGGGGTAAAGGAGTAATAATAGCCTAATTAAACCTAATTTTGGGTAATTAAATCTCATTTCTTTAAAGAAAGATAGAGAGCTTCTCGAAGATATTGGATTCAGAAATGGGGACGAATCTGAAGAAACCCAGATTCAATTCACCCAAAATCGGAGATGATTAGAAGTTCCTCGTAGCTGGACGAAGCCACGGAGCGAAACTAGGGACTTGGGTCCCTGGTATTGCCGCAAAAACACGGCAATTGCCGCGTCTTTATGGCAATCTTGTGGCCCACGCGTCGATCTTCGACGCATGGCCTTGTCTCGATCTTTTACGCATGGCCTCGTCTTACCTTTTAGATGCTTCTTCTACCTATAAATACTACAATTTTAGGCCAGAAATGAAAAACGAAGAGCTATATTTTAGGATTTCTCTTTAGTGCAGATTAGTGTAGTTCTTCTTCTCTTTTCTTTTATATTTTCATTTTATTTTAGATTCATGTATTAGGGCTGAGTTGATTTTGGAAGGAGAGCGATATTGATGTAATAGAGAGTGACAATTATATAAATGTGTCTCTTTTCTTCTCTATTGTAATCTTCTCCATCTTTTACATGATTTTTAGCTAGTTTTTCTTCTCATGACAATCTAACTACTAACCACTAATTAGCTAATCGCTTACTTGATAATTCACATGAATCTAATAAAATTTACAAGGCCTTTCTCTTGTAAGAGCCATTGATGGCTCATGATGATGGATTCTAGCATTCTAATATTTTAACATCTAACAACAACAATCTAACTTGTAATGTCTTCTTTATTTCATGCTCATCTCTAATTGATTTTGATGATCTAATAGTAGCCTGCATTTTGATTATGTGGAATGGATGTGTTTGAATGTGGAAGAACAATCTTATGGGCTATGCTTTGTATCGTCTCTTGAAGCCAAGGACTAGTAATGGCTAATGATCCATATAAGGCAACTATCACTAAGAGGTTAGCATGGTTTGTGGAGAAATTAATAGTTAGTAGCCATGAATTTTCTTTTATAGTTTTCCTCTTCCTTTTTATCTTGTTTTAAAAATCAATTTCAAAACTCTTTTATCAATTTTTTTATCATTGTTTTCACTACCTTCTTTGTTCACCTTTATTTTCATCTTCTTCACCACAAAGTTTATCTTTTTCTCTATTTTATTTTTCAAATCACTTTTCAAATCGCTTCACTTTCTTCTTCATTTGTACTTTCTTGCTTTTGTTTTATTGATTCCATAAACCACTTCTCTTTTATTTTTATATCGTCATTTTATTTCCTTCACCACTTAACACTTCTATATTTCTTTTCTTTTTCTTTTCTCATTTTTAACAAAGAAGAACTGATTAACATAACATGTGAACGGACTATTAATACTTCTATCGCCTTCTGTCCCTACGGATTCGACCTATTGAGCTAATACTATAATGAAAGTATCGAGGGAACATTAGCACACACACACACTTTCATATTGATTTCATAAAACACACATTTTTTAGAACTGGTTTTACCCTCGATCACTAGGCAGTAAGAGAATTTGATGGGCATAAGTTCTTTTTGGGGGGCAGCCCAATTACTTTCTTGAACATATCCTTATATTCTTCACATAATACCCTCATAGAAGGATGAATCAACTCTGGAAGTGTTATATGATTGTCTTCCTTACTACACATATATATAACCCACCCCTAAGTAGACTGATATACAGATTTATCCATTGTTCAGCCTGTACTAACTCCATTTCACCAGCTTGTATTCCTTGAAATTCCCAAACCTTGCCATCTATTGACAACTTCACCTTCTGGTCTTTATAGCTTAATGTTACAGATTCAAAATTCTATAACCATTCCACTCCCAATGCCATTTGACTGCTTCCAATAGGTAGTATATGAAAATCTGCTTTAATATCCTTACCCTGGTATTTTATAACTACAGATTGGCATACCCTTCACTCAGAAGCTTATTATCTCCAGCTATTTGATCGGAAGGAAAAACCAACACTTGAAAACGTGTATTTTGAAATCAATGAAATTATATGTGTGCTAATATTATCTCGATACTTCTGTTCTAGCATTGGCTCAATGGGTCGAATCCACATGGACGAGAGGCGATATAAGCATTAACAGTTTTTATTTACGTGTTATGTTAACTTTGTTAAAGAATAAGAAATGAAAAAGAAAAGAAATTCAGAAGTGATAGGTGGAGAAGGTGATGAAATCGGCGGTGTGAAAAATAAATAAGAAGTGGTTGTGAATTGGTGGAAGCAAACAAGAAAAATAGAAAAATGATAAAAGAAAATGAAATAAGAGGAGGTTTTGAAAAATGGTTTTAAAAACAAAATAAAAGAAAAGAAGAAGTAGAAGAAATAGGAGATGAAAATAACATGAAATAAAAATGATATTTTTATGTTGAAGAAAAGGTTTGAAAACAAAATAAAAAGAGAAGAAGATTCATGACAACTAACTATTAAATGCTCTACTAACATGCTAACCTCTTAGTGATAGTTGGCTCACATGGATCCTTGGCCATCACTAGTCCTTTGCTTCAAGAGGCGATACAAAGCATGACTTATAAGATGGTTCCTCACATACAAACTTGCATCAAGAGCAAGCTAATACGAATCTTAGATCATCAAAATCATTAAAAGCAAGCATGAAATAAAAGAGAGTTAGTTTGGTTAGCAAGTTAGATGTTAGAATCTATTATCATGAACCATCAATGGCTCTTACAAGAGTAAGACCTTATAGATGCCATTAGATTCATGTGGATTATCAAGAAGAGGTTAGATGATTAGTAGTTAGTCGTCAGATTATCATGAATTAAAAGTTAGCTAGTCATGTTAGAGGTTAGAAACTATTGAAGAAAGAAGAATATTACATAAACTGTCACCATCTATTACATCAATCTCTCTCTTTCTCTCTCTGAATCTCTCTGCCCTAATACATGAATCTAAAAGGAAATGAAAATACAAAAGAAAAAAAGAACACTTACACTACACAAAAGGAGAGAAATTTTAGCTTTTGCTCTTCATCCTCCGTTTTTGGTCCAAACTTACAATATTTATAGACATAGAAAGGACCTGGAAGGCATGATGAGGCCATGCGTCGAAGATCGACACGTGGACCCACCAAATACGGAATCCAATGCATCTTTTAGAAGCTCTCTAGCTTGACCTCCAAGAAATCTGTTTAATTACCGAAAATAGGTATAACTAAACTCTTACTACCCCTATGCCCTTGTACTTTTGATTATCTGAGTTTATTTTGATCTTAAATCAGTAGAGAAATGCGATGTAAAAGTATAAAATTGTAGATTAATCACACACCCACACTTATCTTTTGCTCGTCCCAAGCAACATAAGAAAAAGAAAAACTACCCTACAATGTTATTACACTACTTTCGCAGGTAATACAATTTCACTGAGCGTGTGCAATAAGCCGTTAAACCTCTAGGTTTTCCTAGAGGAGGAGTTTTGTCTCCTGAGGGTTTTCAGCGGATTGCACCCACAAAATCCATAAAGAAAGAAAATAAAAGTTAGTGTTTTGAAAATGCATTTTGAAAGAGAGAAAAAGTTTTCAAAATATCTTTGTAAAAATTTAAGTGATCTAAGATCATAAGTTCACCAAAAATTATTCTTTCTTAAATTTAGTTTATATGCAAGATCTTGTCATCAATTGAGTTAAGAATTTAAAATTGGATTGAATATTTTATCCTTCATAAAACCTAAATAATATGCACTTTATTATAGCGAAGATTTCTGGGATTTCAAATCTACCATCAAACCATTATATATATATATATATATATATATATATATATATATATATATATAATATATATATATATATATATATATATATATTTCTTCTTTTTCTTCCTTAGTTTTTATAAGCTTTCTAGTTTACCCGTGTGATGAGCTTTTAATCGATGACTCCCAAACCAGATGATCTTAAGGCACTAAATGAGAAAATATCCTTTGGGCTTAAAGACTCAAGTAAACAAGGCCACAAAACTTAGGAAAATTATTTGTTTGTTTTGACCACCGTTAGGCGTGAATAATCATGCTTCTTGAGGCATAATTATCTAGCTTAATAAGTGATTTTTTCTTCATATATATCATATATATTTTATTATTTTTTATTTTTTATAGCATTTTAGGTCTTTGTTTCCATCCCAAAAATTGTGTTAGTGTGAAGTGCATAATATCTAGGCAAAAAATTCAAGATAAAATTATCTTTTTAATTTATCTTACTTAGCCTATAATCTTAAACAAGATCCATTATTTAGACTAGTTTTAAGATGTCATAATTTAAAGCTTTCTTAATTTCTAAGATCATCTTAATTTTCTAAAATAGATCAAAATTTAGAAAAATTCTAAAAATATCCTAAAAGAAGTGAAAAAGAAAGAAAATCTAAAAGCACTATGTTAGTAAACTCTCTCCCACACTTATCTCATGCATTATCCTCAATGCATCATGAATGTATATATGCATGAAACAAACAGAGAGAGAAAGAAAAATCACCTCAAGGTGGTGGTTCCGATGGTGGTCTAATTGGTCCACGAAGTGCAGCTCAATCCAATTTGCGTAGTGTTTGAAAACACCCACCAGAGACCCCTTTAATATAACCCACTATAATGATGTGAATATAAATGATTTTATTAAGAATTTTACCCATCTAATTTTCAAATTTAAAAATAATTTCAGAGTCATTATTTTCAACACCTTTGTCCCAAAGTGGAGTATGAAAAGATAGAACGATTGATTTGGACTCAGGAAGAACATGAACTATGATCGACTAAGAAAATTGACTGAAGTCAAGTGAACGTTCAAGAGTCGAAATGTGTTCAGAAAGTGGGTCCAAATCAAAAAGTTGAAACTCAGTCTATATTCATTTTCTCACAATGGAATGTGACTTTCTAAGGTTGGTGATTCAAGTTCAAGAATGACAGGTATGTGAATCATAACTGAATCTAAAATGTTACTCAATTTGTTTAATAAAATAGAAATCAATATTGATTTAGGCATTTGAACTGGATAACAAATTTGAGGATCAAAGTCACATTCTTGATTGAGTTCAATTTCATAAAAATGAGAACTTACCAATTTGTCAACGGGACTTTTAAAAGTATGGTATTGATCAAGATCAATATGATGATCATAAAAGATTGGTGATTCAATTTCACAACGAATAGACACAGGATCCCATACTGACTCGGGAAAAGGATTGAAATCAGGTAAAAATGTCGGAGTCATTATTGAATCAAAAAGTGAAAATGAATTACCAAGTTAGGTTCAGGATCATATTCATGCTCTTCAATTTCAAAAAATGGATAACTTGCCAAAATGTCAATGTGGTTCTCAAAATTTTAATTTTGGTCAAGTTCAAATGGGTGTGCTGAAATTGAATCTTGGTTTCCAAAATAACATGACTCTTGGGCCCTAACAGAATGGTTAGCGACGTCAAGAATGGTCAAAGGGTGAGAATAGAGAGTTTTGACCATTATATCTATATCATGATTATGAGCGATTTGAGCCTGAGTCATGTCTTCAAGCAGTTTTTCATAGTCGATTGATTCATCTTTTTGTTACTATTGAGCTTAAAAAGATGAGTATGAAGATTGGTTTTGAAAATTTTGGTGAAACAGTGAGTCCATCAGATTTTGTGATTGTTGCTCGGACTCACGTATACTCATTTTCAGGATTGATGGTTTTCTATTTTGAACTGAAGATGATGAGTATGAATCTTGTGAATTGAACTTGTCCTGTTAGGACTCAAACATGGCTTCCATACTTATTTCCAGGATGGACTGTTTTACAATTGGATATTCTAAAAAAGAAGTATGTGAAGCAAAATCGGGGAATGAATATTGTGAAAATTGTGGACAAGGTGTTTGAAAATTTGACTCAGGGGAGGTGAATCCCCATTGACTCTGTGAAGAGTGAAAATTATTTTGCAAAATATGGTCATAAGATTCAGGTATGGGTTGCATTGATTCGGATAAATCCAACCCGGTATATTTGGTTGGTTCATATTGTAAAAAGTGGGGTTGAAACTATCCAACTCAAATAGGATGAAATATGGATTCATGTTGAAGTTGGAAGAATTGTTATTGAAATCTATTTCATAAACAAACACAAACAAAAAAGAAAAAATAAATAAACAAACAAAAAAGAGAGAAAAAATCAAAATTAAGCCTATACTAAGGTTGACCTAGACCAAACGACTCCTAACTGGTCAATTACCTAGGGGAGGTTGTTATATGAATCCGACCACAAGCCAATCGGTCAGGTAGGGGCAAAATATGGTGGGAAGTATCCGTGCATAAGTAGCGAGCCTTAATTACTCCAAACCACGGTATTTTCGAGGCGTAACCTCTTAATCCCTACCCTTAGACACTGATTTTACAAGAATATGATTCAAACAAGTTTCAACCTCGGTCAATATCTTAATGAGTTCGAGATGTCCTTAGGGGCCAACGTCTATCAATTTTTATTAAGGCTTAAGTTGTGTGAGTGGGGAGGTAATTTTGGGCTAACGAAGGGTAATGACTTCCCCCACGTTATCTTGTTTTGGGTTTTATCCTTAATTTTAATTTGTGCAAGTGTGCAATATAGACAAGAATATAATACAAAGCGAATAAATCACTCACGTGTCTGTCCTATGTTATATACAATACCATATGTATACCTCATTTCAGATCACAACAATAGAATAAAATATAATATATTAAAATTGAATTGACGCGTGCCAAATGCAAATGTCTAAACCGTATTAAAAGCATCAAATTATCGTGTTTTAGTTCTTAGTTTATTGTAGTGTGTAGGCAATCACAGTAGATAATTAACAACACAATCCTCTAGCTATTACAGTATGCACATCCTAACAAAATAAGAAACAATTCTACCACAAGTTTGCCGCGAAATCGAGACTATAGTCGCGTTTGCGCGACTTTTCTTTGGAATCTAGGGTAGTGCTAATGGTTGTTGTGCAATATTTAGTTCTTGTAGAAATTGACCTGCACACCAAAATAGAGAAGAAAATGTTAATAAAAACGTGAGTTTAAACCATTCTCATCCCCGACAACAATGCTAAAATTTGATTGGGCGAAAAAATAGCACTTGAAAATATGTATTTTGAAATCAATGAAATTATGTGTGTGTGCTAATGTTCCCTCGATACTTCCTTATAATCTTGACTCAACAGGTCGAATCCACAGGGATAGGAGGTGATAAACGCATTAATAGTTTTTATTCACGTGTTATGTTATCAAGTCCTTCTTTATTAAAGAATGTGAAAAAAAGAAAATAAATTTAGAAGTGATAGGTAGAGAGGGGATGAAATCGGCGGTGTGAAAAACAAATAAGAAGTGATTGTAAATTGGTGGGAGCAAACAAGAAAATAGAAAAATGATAAAATAAAATAAAATAAGAAGAGGTATGAAAAATAGTTTTAAAAACAAAATAAAAGAAAAGAAGAACTAGAAGACATAGGAGATGAAACAACATAAAATAAAAATGATATTTTTATGTTGAAGAAAAGGTTTAAAAATAAAATAAAAAGAGAAAAAGATTCAATGCAACTAACTACTAAATGCTCCACTAATCATACTAACCTTTTAGTGATAGTTGTCTCACATGAATCCTTGGCCATCACTAGTCCTTGACTTTAAGAGACGATACAAAGTATGGCTCATAAGATGGTTTCTCATATACAAAACTTACATCAAGAACAAATTAATACAAATCTTAGGTCATCAAAACTATTAGAAGTAAGCATGAAATAAGAGAGAGTTAGTTTGGTTAGAAAGTTAGTAAGTTTGATGTTAGGATCCATCATCATGAGCCATCAATGGCTCTTGCGAGAGAAAGGCCTTGTAGATGCTATTCGATTTATATAAATTATCAAAAAGAGATTAGATGATTAATATTTAGTAGTTAGATTGCCATGAAATGAAAGTTAGCTAGTCATGTTAGAGGTTAGAGAAGAAACCATTGAAGAAAGAAGGAAGATTACATAAACTATCACCGTCTATTACATCAATCTCTCTCTGAATTTCTCTGCCCTAATATTTGCATCTAAAAGGAAATGAAAATACAAAAGAAAGAAGAAGAATACCTACACTACACTACACTAAAAGAGAGAATTTCTAACTACTGCTCTTCATCCTCTCGTTTTTGATCCAAACTTGCAGTATTTATAGACATAGGATGGATCTGGAAGGCGAGATGAGGCCACGCGTCGAAGATCGACACGTGGGCCCACCAAATTGCCGTGGCAGCCCGGAGGAAGCGTGGCAAAATTAGGGCCTATTGCTTTGAATTTTTGGTCACGTGGTTCGTCTGGCTTCTAGCACCTTCTGTATGTATCTGGTTTTGCAATATTTAGATGTATATTTCTTCAGATACGTCTTTAAATACGAGATCCAATGCATCTTCTAGAAGCTCTCTAACTTGGCCTTCAAGAAATCTGGTTTAATTACCCAAAATGGGTATAATTAAACTCTTATTACCCCTATGCCCTTGAACTTTTGATTATCTGCAGAATAGATCGAAACACAGGTGAGAAGCGTTTATTTTGATCATAAATCAGTAAGAAAATGCGTTATAAAAGTACAAAATTGTAGACTAATCACTATTCTTACATTAAATGAAGTTTTAGGTTTTGACACTAGTCCAGCTCTTTGTACTAATTTAGGGTCAACAAAATTGTGTCTAGACCCTGTATCAATAAATACACTAACCGATTTATTGTTTCCTTTGAGTCTTCTTTGAGTCTTTATTGTTTCCTTTGAGTCTGATAGTTTGTGTTGTCACACATGCATCAATAGCATGTAAAGAGATTTCTCCAGATTCCTCTGATTTCTTTCTTTAGGTTCAAAAGGAATTTCTTCTTCTTCTTCTTCCTCTTTGGGAAACTCAAGTCTCAATCATCATCAAACTTTAAGCCTGACATTTATGTCCAGGAATAAATTTTTCATCACACCTGAAGCATAAGCCCCTCCTTCTATAATCTTTTACTTGAGCAGCAGACAACTTTTTTTACTGGAGGCTTTTCAGGTGAACTTCCCTCTTTTCGAGGTCCACTAGAGTGGATTCCTTTGGAGTTAGAGGACATATTACTAATATTGGATGGAGGGGTTTTGAGGAAAGGAGGCTTCACCCATTTTTTTCTTAGCTGTTGTAATGGATTCCCTAGCACAGGCCAGTCTATATAGTTACAGGTTTATACAATTTAACCTTGCCCCTCAAATCTTCTCTCAATCCTGCTAAAAAAAATGCTAATCAGATTTCTTTCTGTTTCTTCGACTAATTGAGCTATCCTGATAAATGACTTGTAGTAATCCTGTATGGTTCCAGTTTGTTTCAAATTTGCCAACACTGCCATAAGACCATCCAACTCATCAGGTCCAAACTGCCTTCTAATTTCTTCATAAAACTCATGCCATGTCACACATTTTCTTTTCTGTTTTTCCAACAATCTCCACCATAGCAAAGCATCTCCTTACAGATAAAGTACATAGAATTCCACTCTATACTCATTTGGTGTCCCATGTATAGAGAAAACATGTTCAATTTGATATAACCAATTGAGAACATCTTCAGTACCCTTAAAACAGGGATGTCAATCTTGTGAGCTTTAGGTAAAGGGAGAAGATTACCCCCATTGGCTGGAATCAAAGAAGTCTTTGATGATGAGCATTTTGAAATTCTGCATCTCTAAGATTCAACTCTGCTGTCTTCTTGACGGTATCAGCAGTATTCAGCTGTTTTGCCATGGTTCTTGATGTTTCTCCTCTTGCAAGATTTGCCATTGATTGCTTTTCCTTCCCTTGAGCATCCTCGATCTTTAGATTTTGTTCCAAGATTGTTGTAATCCTTTAGAAACTCTTCGATTATGGTCGAAGCTTGCAGAAATCTTGTCCAACCGATCATCCATCCGATCCTCCACGGATTTCAACAGAGAATCCATTCTAGATGCCAACTGATCTTTAACTTCTTGACGGTTGATAACTATTTTCTCTTCCAGAGCCTCAAGATGGAATTCAAGAAGTCTGTCTTTTTAAAGGCTCTGGCCATCTCTGCCCATCTCTCGCTCCTCAGATCAGTTCGCAGATTCGGACCAGCACCATTACTTAGACGACGAGCTGATCCTAGAATTCCACCATCAACCTCAGAACCATGGTTCGACCTCACTGAGTTCGTCGGCCTCGGCTCTAATACCATTGATACAATCTCGGGATCCACTGCCGTGGTCGGAATAAGTCTGTGCTCGTTCCGGCAAGCCATTTGATCTGCATGAAAGGGTTAAAGAGAAATTCAAAAAATTGAAGAAGAGAGGTAGAAAGAAATAAGGGCTTCAACACTACATTTCAAAGAATTAGGGCATCCGATCCCTTGGTGAGATTTGAAGGCCAATTGCCAAATTGAGGTAGTTTTCATTCATGCCCCTCACTCTGAGCTCAGGCAGCTTTATATCCGCCACTTCAGAGGAAGGTGGTTAGGTCGTTATAATAGTTCAGGAACAATCGGGTATGGATAGCTTCCTAACTTCGACCCGCACCCGACCTCATAAAATCAAGTTACAATGGTTACATCAAATCAATGGTTTCAATTCAAATGGAAGTTTTATCTACGGCTCAAAAGAATGCCCTCTCTAAAGTACTGTAGCTCTCTGATATACTGATACTCCCCTCAAACCTCTGTTCTCTGTCCTGCTCCGCTGGCTCCACTTGTCATTGCTGGTTCATCAAAAAGTTATGTCGGAGGATTCATTAAATAGAATATGGATACATTGCATTACTTGCCATTGCCAGGGTCGACAATGGGTCAGATTCAAATCGGATGCTCCGCATCTGGATCCATTATTAATTCAGGAATAAATATGCGGATTCAAACCTATTGAGAAATTTATGGTTTATTAGAAAATATAATCCAATGATTTGTTAGATTCAGTTGATCTTTGGATTATCTAATCTCATTACTTTTTTCTCGAATACGATGATTTTGTTTAAGAATCAAATAGAAATTGACAATATTTATTGCTAGCAAATGCAATATTTTTTTTCATCTTTTTAGAAATGTTAGAGATATTTAAAGATGAATAAATAATCGTATATAAATTTTCATATAAAAAAGTCATTTAGATTGAACTAAGTAATAGTAAAAAATTATTTATCGGGTTTGAATGTATAAATTTTAGTTTTTTTGTTTTTTTTTAATTTTTTTGAGAAAGGGATGCTCAATGATCTTCATCAATATCTAAGGAATCAAAGCTATTTTAGGATTTTTATTTTTTAATTCATGCAGAGGTCGTAGCAAGGATTTGAATTTAAGACTCCTCACAAGTCACAGCACACATCTTTTTACTAGTGAGTCAGGCCTAACTGGCAGTTGATTTTAAGATTATAAGCTAATCAGTGAGTTATCGAATATGATCCAACGAGAAAATTGGAGTGGGAGTTTGATCAGATCATTCCGCCTCATTGTTGCCCTAGTTGTCGTCACTCGTCACCTGCAAGATGAAACAACTCCGTTATGTTTTATTTAAAGTACAAAAAAAAAAATGAAAGTAATTTTCTCTTTTGTTGTTCTTTTTACCTTTTATTTTAGGAAAATTACCTTTCTAAGCCCCCAAATGTAATTTCGCATCTCTAAAAGCCCCTGAAGTTCGGATTTTGCCAAACCCCCTACCTATCTTTGCTCAACCACTTCCGTACCTCTGTGCTTTGTAGTCACGTGGTTAGTAGTTAGGTTTACTTGTCCATAATTCCCCTCGTTGTCATCATGATGAGTTGAAACATGTGAGGCGCATTAAATGTGTCACATATGCAGAAAATGTGTGATGTAACGCCTCACATGCAGAAAAAGTTGCAAAATCTCAGAAACTGTCCATCTATAGCGTTGAATTTATCCACCTGGTGTAGAAAAATGTGCAAGCTCAAAAACTATCCACCAGTAACATCAAATTTGTTCACCTAATGCAGGAAAATGTGCAAACTCAGAAAGTGTTCATGTGTAACATTAAATTTGTCCGTTTGCAACAATGTTATAAAATTTTCTTTAAATGGAGCTATGAATAATGTGAGATTTGTGAGATTTTGAGATTTTAATAGTATTGAATGTTGTATTAATAGTCTTTAATATGCTTAGATCTTTAATATGCTTATTTTTGAGAAAATGTCTACTTTTTTCTTATATAATATTTATTTAGGAAAATAAAATTAAAAATTTTATATTTAATTTTCTTTCTTGTAAACACATTAGGCTATTTTTTCTTGAAAATTTTTGCTACAACTACCTACTTTGCTTCAAAATTAGAAAAAAAAACTCAACTTCATAATTTTCTTCGCCACAATCGCATTCACGTCAACATAAATTGATTCCTCCCAATCATCACTTCTTTAAATATTTTATTTCCTATTTTACCCTTCCAAATTGCCCTCGACGTTTCTCTCCCCTCAATCCTGACCCAGACGCAGAGTAATTTGCGGGTCCACCAGCGCGATTAAGTCGTCATGGGGGTTGGAAGGGGGCAGGGAGCCCCTTCTGGGGGTCTCAGGGGAAGGAGCCCCCAGACTAATTTTTTTTGAGAGCGACCTTTTATAGATCTCATTTGATCGTGCTCGTGATGAGTTTTATTTGTGTTTGTGATCGATGTGTTTTTAGATTTGAAAAGCATTAGACATGAATCAGTTATTAGTGAACGAAGGTCTGCTAATGATGGTGATGTTAATATGAGGGCTGGGACTCATGATCACAGTCCTCTGTGAGGACTGCGACTATGATCGCACCTTTAATAAACGCTAAAAAATAAGTATTTTTGTGTGAACTGAAATCATGATCACAGTCCTAATAAATATTCAGAAACATGAATTTTTTGTGAGGACAGCGATCATGATCGCAGTCCTGATAAAGAGGACTGTAATCATGGTCGCAGTCCTATTAAAACTATAACACACCGTTCTCAGAATATGTACTTAGTTACGCATTCAGATTTTTCAATCATATTTTTTGATTTACTCTCTATATTTATTTTTGTTTCATGATTATTTATGCGATTATTTGGCATTGTATCTGGATTTGTGCACTCGGAGTCAGTTCTAATCTGAACCGGGACTAGATCCTAATATATTACTCGATTTAGTCTTTTTGGTAGTCAGATTTGATCGATTTTAGTTTTAAATATCATTTTTTAATATTTTAGATTTCTCATAATTTTTTAAAATTTTTTCGAATTAAATTGTGAAATCTTCAAAATCGGTGTCGACCAGTATCGCTGGTCGATTTCAGAATTTTTAGTTTACAAAAAGAGATAAATTTCTAAAATATGCTTTCATATTATTTCTTAAAATCACATTTTTCTACTTTAATGCATATTTTGGGACTTTTCTAAATTTATCAAAACTTCACTGGATTTGGTGCCGGCCGATACCGCTGGTTGATTTTAGAATTTTCAATTTGAAATTAAATTGAATTTCTAAAAACCGATTTTATATTGTTCCTCAAAGCGATGTTTTCTACCTCAGGATATTTTTGGAAGTTTTTCTAAATTTCTCAAATTTTACCCTATTAAAATATTATTATTATTTTTTGCAGATTTTCTTGCTTTTTCTCCCACTTCCTGGCTTGCCACGTGGCACATCCTAACCCATAAAATATCTCTCCTATTTAATTCTATTCTCTTTCTCCCCCACTCATTCTCTTCATCTCTCTCTCCTCTTTTCCCCTCTTTCTTCTTTCTCACTCCCTCTCTTCTCCTTCAGCCAACCGTCGTCGCCCTTGCGTCGTCGCCGCCGGTAACTCCCCTAGTGCCAATGAGCCCTCCTCTCTCCCCCTTTCTTCTTCTTTCCTCTCTCTTTTTTTCTCTCTCCTCCTCTTCTTCCCCTTCCTCTCTCTGATCTGGGCCTCCTCCGGCTAGATCTGCCACCGGCCGATCCCTTGGCATTGGCGATGGCCACCCCTCCCCTGCACTCTCTCTCCCCCTCCTTCCTTCCTTCTCCCTCTTCTTCTTCTTTCTTTTCTTTTTTTCTTTCTTTCTTTCTTTTTCCTCTCCTCCCCCTCTCCTCCCCTCTGACCTGTGGCCACGGCGGCCAACGCCATCGCCTATCATTTGGCCGGCTGTGCAGCAGCCGGCCGGCCCTCTCCTTTCTCTCTTGGCTCTCTCTCCCCCTCTTTGATCACTCTTCTTTCTCTCTATTTCTCTCCTCTCTTTCAGTTTCTATCTCTCCTCCCTCTATCTCCTCTGTTTGTGGACATGGGCAGCCAGGGCCGCCGTTGGCCAGTCCCCTCTCTCCCTTTCTATTCTCTCTATATTCTTCTATTTTAGGCGAGTGTTCTTCTCTCTTTCTGGGTATCCCTGCTTTGACGGGTGATTGTATATTATTCGTGTAAATTGTGTAACTTTTGGAACTGTATATTTATATTTGTGTATTTATATTCGTGTGTGGACACGTGTATGTACCAATGTGAGCGTGTATTTGCAATTGTATGTGACCAAGTGTCTAAGACTGTACATGTATTATGCCTGTAATGAATACTTGTACTAGATTAGTTTACTTTCTGTACATGTGCCATGCCATGATGTTGTCTATTACTATTTTATTATATGCTGTGTTCGACACTGACACTCCTACAAGTACTATACCCAACCTTCGGGCTACGTTCAACCTTCGGGCTTTCTATACCCAACCCTCGGGCTGCGTTTAGCCTCCACGCTCATATGCTCCGCCCAGTAGGCGAGTCTAGCACATAGCGCTCTATCGCTAACTTCGTCTGAGTGTAGTTACACTGTGAGCGATAGCTGTACGTTATCGTGACATCATTACGAGTGGTAACTACACCGAGCGTGATAGCCTCTAGCACTGTACGCTAGCCTCACTCCAGCTTGTCTAGCTTCGCTTATTTGATCCCTAGCCATTATTACCTGTCATGTTCTGTTATCATGTTGTGTGCGTGTTTGGTACTAATACTCCTGTAGATACCTACTTGGTCTTTTGACCCTTCAGCCCTTATGGACTTTTCACCCACTTCCTCAAAAGAGGAGTGCGTTTAGACCATCAGGTCTTTTAGCTACACCTGATAGGTGGACTGAGCACTCAGCATTTTGCCGCTAACTCTGTTCTAGCGTGGTTACACCATGAGCACGGCTTCGCCATATGCGGTAGAATAGTGTTCATACGCTCGCTATGTCGTATGTTTAGCCGTGTCGCGAGCAGTAACCACGCCGAACATGATGACGTCTAGTGTTGTACGTTGTTTCGCTCCAACTTGCTTTGTTTTGCTTAAATGTATGCTTGTTTGCATGCCTGCTTGTCTACTTAATAATTCAACTATTATTCTCTTATTGATGATTGTGAAGAGTTCGAAAATCATGCTTATACTGTTCTCCAAAACTGTATCATTTTCCTATATTCGTATTGATCTCCTGTATTGGTACCGTTTTCCTATATTTGTACCAATCCCTGTATTGGTACTGTTTTCCTATATTATGTCATGCAATAGTAATATCTACTGCACTATTACTTGACATGTTATTACTTGACACCTGACTCCTGCATGCTATTACCTAGCACCTGTTTGATATCACTTATCACTTGCCACCTGATATATTATCACTTAACTTGTGATTATCAAATTTCGAGAATCCTGTCTTGCTTTCCTGTATTATATACAGTGACTTGTATTTCTAGTACTTATGTACTCCTGTTACTCTTGTAACTCTTGAACCTGTCCTACTCTTGTTATTTCCGTAAATATGATAATTGCATAATAATAAACTATAAAAAGGTCAACTTATATCGGGTAAGGAGAAACTGATAGATTTCAAGTGATGGATATGTTTACAGCGGTATTAGATATGTTGTGCAACTCAAATCTTTCGGATCTACCTGAGGGCCTCAAGGTGTCCGAGGGGAGCACTAGCTCTCTACCTCCTGTTACATTCCTGAATAGGCATAATATAAGACCAATTTTTTGTAGGCCTTGCGGTTGGTTCCGTACACCAACAACGGAGCACCCTGGGTCGTGGTCTCGAGTATGTACGGGACCCACTGTAAACATAATCCATTATCTCATCATTAGTTTTCAATAACAACCTCAACTTACTCATATATGGATGTATGTGTGTTAAGACGCTAGGGCACATACCTAGATATATAGGTAGGACGAGTAATAATAATAATGAACTGCTAATCAGTAACTTATCGTGCCGTTTTGCAATTTGAGTTGTATAGACTTGGATTACAATAACATGGAGCATAAGGTATATAAATGAGGGTTTCCTTATTTGATTATTCCTTCGACGTACTTGTCTCATGAAGCCGTAAACTGAGTTTGTACAGTTAGTTTTGCTTGTATTCGTTATTTTCAATTTTATCAGTTTTTATGTTGTTTTCTTAGTTTAGAGACAATTCAGGTTATATGAACTGAAGATACAGTGACATGAGGTATATGATATATATATTAGAGTTTCTTTTTTGGATTATTCCTTCGATGTACTAACCTTACGGATCGGTAATTTGAGCTTATATAATTGGATTTATCACATTTACTTTACTTACTACCTACTTACCTGCCCCTATATGCCTATGCTTAGACACGGTTTTCAATGCATGCTCTTGGACTCAGATTTATCGATACACGTTTGTTTGTCCCTGCATGCCACTTGGCATTCACCATGCCACTCGTTGGGGAGTTCTGACTCTCCTTGACCTGCATGTTCAGATCTTGGAGTTTAGAGCTCGTGGATTCTCTCGGTTGCTAATCAGAGACGTGCAGCAAAAACGTGACCATCGGCAGACCGCCCAGAGTCCTTTTCTTCCAGGCCTCATGTTCGTCTCTTGAGTTCTTTTTGTTAACTCATAAGCGCTTTTTGTATTATTCAAAATTGTATCTTTTTGTATTCTCGCACTTGCGACTATTGGTGATGTAATATTCTCATAATATTATATTACACCCTGTGATAACTTTAAAATTGTACTCATATGTTGGAAGGTATAATGCACCACGTACTTTCATACTCTGATTTATGCATGCACTGATGCTTAGCATATATATGTGAGTGTATTTTCAATCTACATATATACGTCGCAGTAACATCTTCGTACCCTCGAAATCGAGGCATTACAAGATGATATCAGAACTTAGGTTCTCACATCCACAGTACAACCAGTCGACAAATTAATGGTAAAGAAATTTGCAACTGGAATGTATGAATCCTGGTAATACAGTCCAACTACAAGTGCAGGGTTATCTATTTCTTCTTGATTGTTCTTCCTTCGATTCCTGATTCCCTTCCATTTTTCACTATTCTAATTTTCTTAGTTTTTATACCAACTTAAGATATAGGTAGACTAGTGCGGTAGTAGCAGGACAGATGTGGTTTCTCTTCCCCTTTTCTAGTATTCTTTGATTTTGGTGCATCATGTTATTTTATACTAGGCAATTCTTCGGCTCGCATCTTAATCTTATACGTATAGACGCACCACGGGGATCAGTGCATGAAGTTGGTAGTATTGTCACTTATTTAATCAGATAGACTGTATAATTACATGAGGAATATCGGTATGAACGATTTTTCAGATTCAGAATTTTTGTCAGGCAGAGTTATGGTATTTTCTATAGTATTCCAGTAGCAATCATGATCTTTTCTATCAACTTCACTGAACTCAGAACCACAATATTTAGCAGCCTTCATGGATTTTGATGAGCCACGAACCCTACTAGCCTAGCCAAGCGAGAGTCGCGATCTAGCCATGCAAGATAAACCAGGCATGGGCTTTGTTGAACCCCAGCACTTGGCATTTAGCGTTATGTTATGCGCTAACTTTACTGCATGAGCTTCGCCACGTGCGAGCCTTGTATAGTGTTAGCCCCAACACACCCTAGTGCTTAGCGCCTGACGCTGAGTTACGTAATGGCCCCACCTGGCCATGACTTCGTTCGAGGCTAATTCTGTCAGAGTTTAGCATTCTAGCCTCGTTCTCTAAATTTCTCCTGCCTAACATTACACAGACTTAGTGAACCAGGTTTCTCGCCACATCTGAACCAACTTGTAATAATTGATGATCTATTTAGCTAACCTTCCAGGACTTGGGTATTCTCTAAATATTTAATCTACAATCGGGGATTTTTTCATTTTAGATCTTCTAGTCTACTCCCGAAGTAATGGTATGTATGCATTTTGAACATGTAAGTGTTGGCCCAGAGGCCTTTCACTCTAGTTTTGATGATGATTAACTCATGTAGTTATGTTTACTAATAATCTTGTGATGTTTAGTTTCAGATCATTAACCAAGATGTTAGTTAGTGATTAGCTTCAACAAAGGAGTTTTGAAGCCTTTTACATGGTGATTCAAGAGCCCGAGCAACAAGATCATACATAGCACTCGTTGGAGTCTAGTTCAGAGGATCACAGAGTTTTGGATCGAGTCGGCTTGGAGACGGCGCTCTACAAGAAGACTTCGGTATCCTAGTTTAGTTTATGTTTTAGATCCATGTGTAAAGGCTCAAATTCACAATACACACACGTTTCATGTTTTGGATATTGATTTTTCAGTTTTTGGTTTAACCGATATTGATTTTCATGAATAGATAGTATCAATACAAGTTTACTTTATTTAAGTGTATATTAGATATTTTTATATACATGTAAGCTTAATTTCCTAGACAAACTTATGTTGAGATGCCTATTCATGAGTTTGGTGTTTTGTATTTATTCATGAGACTCCCTTGAGGTATATTCGGAATCTCAATTAGATGATAATGATGCTAGTTCTTCTTCTAATGAGTATATTGATGCCAACACCTTAACTGAAGAACTATCCATTGTTTGTGAAAAACTTTTAGAAAAATATAATCTATTGAAAAATAAGAGTTTTGAACTTAATAAAGAAACAAGGTTTTAAGTTCAAGACTAGACTTGGTTTTGCAAGAGAAAGAGGAGATTTCTAATGAAAGGGATTCATTGAAATCTAAGCTTGAACTTGCCCTAAAAGAAAATGAATTTTTGAAAAATAAAAATGATTGTGAAATAATTTTGAAGAAAAATGAAATATTGTCTTCAAAAGTTGATTTTGTAGTAAAAGAGAATGATTCTTTGAAAAACAAAATATTTCTATTTCAAATGATTTAGATGTTTGTTTAAAGAAAAATGAATCTTTGCAAAATAATATAGATTCACATGTTTGCCATGCTAAGGTAGTTTCACCTAATTCACCCATTGCATGCTCCACTTCTTCTTTAATTAAAAATGATATATCCATGCTAAAGAAGAATATTGATTGTTTGGACTCCACTTTGAGCCATTGTGTTTTGAGTCATACATGTTTGGAATCTTTGTTTCGAAAGAAACAAGTTCCATCTTTGCATGCACACCTCCACGGCATACACATGCTCCTCACGATCACAACTATCACACATTGTATGCTCATGTGTACACTTGTACACATTGTGGACGTAAGGATCACCTTGCTAAATTTTGTTATAATCGTATAAATGTTTTTAATTTAGCAACTAAGTTTGTTTGGGTTAGAAAAGATACTAACCCCCATGAACCAAAAGAGTATGGGTACCAAAAATCACCCATATTGTATTTGATGTAGGTGTGGGCTCTCGCATGACGTGAGAGTAGCGGTACCTTGAGGTGGATGCGGTGCGAGCTTCATGAGGACTATTTAGATGCATCACTTTCAAGGGAAGTTTGGTGGGAGGACCACCTTGGTTTGGAGAACTAGAGAGGTGCCCTCATCGGTTTTGATATCGATCTCTAACTCCCGTTTATATTTGCACGCTTTCCATGTTCATTGTTTATAGCATGTTTTGATGTTTATTGATTATTATGATTATGCCATGTTAATTAGATTAGTGATATACATGTTAGTTATTTTGAGACACCCATGTTAATAGGGACCTATATCTATGTGTTCTCACTTTGTTTTTAACTAATATGTATATCCTAGATCTAATGCATATACATAATGATCATTTTTATGTTTATTTATGTATCGTTTATGCTTCATGTTTTGAATATATGTTTAAATGTTAGTTTTCATTAATACTAGGATATATACTTGTATATATAGTGGGACACAAATAGATCATTATATGTTTGTGTTTAAACGCTCATTTGTACCCATTAGATGTGCTAGTATAGTCTAGTTTTGATGATTCATATATTTTAAACTTGTATTCCCCATTTTGGATATGTTTTGTGATCATGTGGTTTCACTTCATGTATATGTTTATTTTGCCAAACTTTAAGATATACATGTATACCCCTTGAGTCATTTGCTTTTCATGCAAATCTTTATTATGAACTCAATTGTGTTTAGGGATATGTATGTATACTTCTTGTTTTGTCAAAACATACATATGCCTTGAAGTATATATTGTTTTTTTTTAATGAAAATTTAGTTTTGACGATTTTCATGTTTTCCATGTTTAGCTTCATGTATATGTCCATCTTGTCCAAACTATTGATTATGCATATACATCCTTTGAGCCACGTGCCTTCATGCATATACATTTGTGGACTCATTATGTTTTGGATATGTATGTATACCTTAGTTTGTACTTGACATACATATGCCTTGAAGAAATCGAGTTTTGATGATTTTCATGTATTGAGGAATTTAGAGCCTGAATGTTTATTTTCATGATTATATGTTTTCACATATACCTTGTACACTCACCTACTTATTGTTTTCTCATGACTTTGTTTTCATGAGCATGATATGGGCTTTATGGACTTTGAGTGTTTAGTGACCATGTGATTTACATGTGTTTCATGAAATATAATTTTATTTTATTCCTTACTTGAAGGATTTCGTACTAGTTTTCAAGTTCTTCCATTTAACTAGTTGCGGTATTCTTCGTTATTGTAGAGTTTTCAAACATGCTATATTTTTCAAACTTATTTTTGAAAACCCCTACCTTTCAAGGGCGGTTGGTTGGGAGACCATGCACATGTATACTTTATAGTGAAAATCATTTTAAACTTGAGCATGAAATGGGTGGTAGATGATATGAGTATACACTTGATATTATTATTGTTTCAATTGGTATCATTGGATCTTTTCAATTGGCATCAATATTGACATTTTTGTATACTCATATATTATTTTTGTATATGTATGCTTTCATTTGGTATCATCTATTTTGATTGGTACTCATTTTTCATACACCTATACATTTTTATTTGTGCTTACTATATCCTTATATTGTTGAGCACAAATGTTGAATATGCTAAGCTTAATTTTTAAATGACTATTATGTTTCAATTGACTAGTTTTCAATTGGCATTCAATACAAGCTTATGCACCGTTTTATTTGATATTTCATAAAGGGGAGAAAATTCGTATTTTTATCTTTCAATTGGTATTTTATTTACTGTTGATTTCTACTCTCATACTTTATGTTGAAAATTGATTTTATTTTGGTATCATATGTTCTAAATGACAAATATTCACAATTGGTATCAAGATTTTGTTTACTTTCAATTGGTATTTATTGATCCATTTCTTTCAATTGGTATCCATAAAAATTTTTATTAGTGTTTTAAAATTTGATTTACTAAGATATCTCAAAATTTGTTTTATTGAGAAAGTTCAAAATTGTGTTTAATAAGAAATGTTAAAAATGTTTTGATATGATTGCATATATGCAAGGGGAGCTTAACATCTCTTCTACATATAGATTCATGTTGAGTGTATCTTATATTGAGGAGCTTGACAACTCTTTTTTATGCGATACATGTGTGTAGGGGGAGCTTCACATCTCTTCTTATGCATTGTATATTTTGTGTTATGTGAATTAGGGCTTGTCATCCTTTCTTCATGTAATGCATATATGTAGGGAAGTTAACTTAACGTCTTCCTCTTCATGAATGTATATCGCATATACATTATTATTGTTTTGTTTGATGTCACCCCTTTATTGATTCATTGTTTCGAACAAAAAGGGGGAGAAGAATTTATTTATTTTTACTTTAACCCCTTTGTTGATGATTGACAAAAAGGGGGAGAAGCATTTGGTATATATGCATGTTTTAGAAAAAGGATTTATGTTTATGCATATATGTTTTATATGTTTTGTTTTGCAAATAGGAGAAAAAAGATTTGATGTGTTTCATGTGTTTCATGCTTGCATGTTTATCTCCTTGTATTTGCATACATCTTTATGCGCTTTAATTGCATATTTATCTATCTATTGTTATGCATGAGTTAAGGGAGAGCTTCTTTGAAGCTTAACTTTAATCCATGCATATATAACTCCATGAGTTTTATCATATCAAAAAGGGGGAGATTGTTGGCCCAAAGGCCTTTCACTCTAGTTTTGATAATGATTAACTCATGTAGTTATGTTTATTAATAATCTTGTGATGTTTAGTTTCATATCATTAACCAAGATGTTAGTTGGTGATTAGCTTCAACAAAGGAGTTTTGAAGCCTTTCACATGGTGATACAAGAGCCCAAGCAACAAGATCATACATAGCACTCGTTGGAGTCTAGCTCGGAGGATCACGGAGTTTTGGATCGAGTCGGCTTGGAGACGGCGCTCTACAAGAAGACTTTGGTATCCTAATTTAGTTTATGTTTAGATCCATGTGTAAAGATTAGATAGTGTGAGATGCTCAAGTTCACAATACACACACGTTTCATGTTTTGGATATTGATTTTTTAGTTTTTGATTTAACCGATATTGGTTTTCATGAATAGATAGTATCAATACAAGTTTACTTTGTTTAAGTTTATATTAGATATATTCTATATACATGTAAGATTAATTTCCTAGACAAACTTATGTTGAGATGCCTATTCATGAGGTTTGGTGTTTTGTGTTTTTAACAAAACATATTTCTGGAAATAAAAGACAAAAATAATGATATGCATATGTTTCATGTATATTGGACCTATGTCCATATGCAACATGTATTAAAATGATTAAGTATCATGTTTTTGTATTTGGATATGTTTTGGACAAAGTTTATTTGAAAAATCAAAGTTTGGAAAAAACAATTTTTGGTTTTCGGTAATTTTTTCATAACACAAAAAATGGTTTAAAATGTTTGATATTTGTGTTAAAATTTTTATCACATGTTTATATATCATATATTAAGTTAGAAACTTTTTTGTGGATTTTTAGAAGTTTTATGGGATTTATTAGAATTATTTAAAACCCAGTTTTCTGACCCAGATTGCCTTCTGCCAGGCTCTGGCGGTCGACCGGGCCGGTCGACCGGACCTAGAGTCGGTCGACTGGGACGGTCGACCGACGTGCACACACCTGTGCACGTTAGCCAGGCACTGGGGCGGTCGACCGGCCAGAGAGCTTTGCTCTCTGGATTTTTACGGTCGACCGGCTGGTCGACCGCTGGCTTCCAACGGTCATTTTTTTGACCGTTGGCGGTCGACCGGGCGGTCGACCGCCAGCCGCCAGAGCTGCCAGTTCAGCTCCAACGGCTAGTTTTTCAATGGGGCTTTAGATACCCCATTTGTATGGGTTATTCTCTAAGATTTTTAGAGCCAAAAATTTCTACTCTCTAGTGTTTATTTTAGCAAGCTTTCAAAAGTTTTTGGTGTTTAAAGAGATCATCTCTATTTGTTTCAAAAAGGGTTTGGAAAATTCAAGAAAAAGAAAAGCTTTGGGATTGGGTTTTTGATCTTCATTGTATTCTTATTCTAGTTATTTTCCCAATAGTTTTCTTTGAGTTTTTGATTTCCAAACACTTGTTTTCCACTTGAGCTATATCACTCTATCCTATTCTATAGGATCATTTATTTGTGGGAAAAGAGAATTGGTTTGTGGTTGAGATATACCACTTTGTTGTAAACCTTTCTTTGTAGTTGCTCCCTCTTTGGTAGAGGTTGAGGTTGTCGTTTACTCCCTCTTAGTGAGGTGGAGTTGGTGTTGGATTTGTATCCCTCTTCGGTAGAGGTGGATTGTGGTTACTCCCTCTTGTGTGAGGTAGAGTTGAATTGGTGGAGTTCGATACTCCGGTCTTCGGTAGACCATTTGTATTGCCTCGGTGGAGGTTGCATTGGTTGAGAGAGGAGTTCGATACTCCTAATGGATTGGAAATCCTTCTCGGTGAAGGGGGGACGTAGAGCTCGGTGCTCGAACCTCGAAATACATCTTCTTGTTTGCGTTTGATCGATTGGCTCTCTCTTTTATTTGTGTATTGCATCATTCATATTGTCATATCTTATTTGTTTGTGTTGTGCCTTGCATCTAATTATATTGCTCATCTTATATATATGCTTGGATTGTTTGTGTGTGCCTCACTTGTGATTAACCACGAGAGCTTCATATAGCGCCTCAACTCTTATTCAGAGGAATCAAGAGGAGTTAGTCCAGAGCCCTTCACGGGGAATTCGGCTACACTCGTTGGTTGCACTAAGTGTTGTTGTAATTTAGTTTTAATTTCTGCACTTAGTTCATTAGATTAGTCTTATCACCTATTCACCCCCCCTCTAGGTGATTTCAGTAAGTATCATATTCTTGGGTCACGTTATTTTAGAAAGAAGTTATCTTTGTTGATTCTAGCAGAATTCAGGCGGTGGAAGTTGGCCAGTTCCGAAGTCAGCTTATTTCATATTATTCAGGATCTTTAGAAAAGTTAGGGTCTCTTCTTCTGTCCAGTTTATCTTATCACTTTTTGTTTGTCCGGGCAACCTAATTGGTGAAAGTATACCTAGAGGGAGGGTGAATAGGTGTACGGCTAATCTATGAACAATAATGTGAAAATTAAAACTTAATTGTAACACACTTAGTGTAGCCA